>JAMYIC010001867.1:0-73750 GCA_024112705.1 Microcera coccophila
CCCCCCCCCCTCCCCACATAGGGGCGCGCATCAATGTTAAAAAATAGTGAACGCCATTGAACTCCTCCAGCCGTACCTCCAGTTATGAATGAATCAAATGTCCCCGCTTTCAGATTTCCGTTTCGGCATAATAAGGTTGTGTCGCCATAAGCAGAGTTCCACACGCTATTCTCCTCTCCTAGGTACTCTGATTTTGGCGTATTGGTCTAAACAAAGGGAACGTGATGGCAGACAAAGAGGGATCGTCAAGTAATATGTTAGTCAGATAGGTGTCGATGTAGAATTGAAATGGTAGTGTTGCGTCCGATATCTGCCAGAGATGAGGTCCTTTGTTTATTCAACTTTTCGCCGCTTGCCCTTGGGCGCGGGGTCCATGCGCGGGGTGTAAGTAACCGTCCTCGTTACTACTTCTCGGATGTGCCGTACACTTTTCCGTGAAGGCTTTTGCTTCTTCTCGGCGAAGCGAGCCTTGAGAGCAGCATCCCAATCAAAGACAGAGTGGACTGATCGGGCGCTGAATGGTGACCTTGCGGTATTGGGGGTCATTGGTGAGTCGAGGTTGGAGACGGACGGGCTGGGTGGGAGCTTAAGGCTAGGGAAGCTAGCCGCGCCAGTAGGCGGTGCCGACATAGGAATTGAAGTAGTAAAGGGGCTTGGAGGGATGATAGGCGCCGTGGCAGGAGGGGAGGTAGCCTTGATGCTCGCACTCGATGTCGAGGTTGTTGGAGACAAGCGATCTGACTTGCAAAAGCTGTCCGATTGCTCACTGGCTGCACTATCAGGCAAAGAGTCGGGAGTGGTTTCCCCGGAAGCAATCGCGGGCGAGTTCAGAGACATGGCCTTGGTAAGGAAGTCGGTGTAAGCCAAGGGGGGGCTAATGGGCGTCTTGATGAAGTCCGGATCCGGCTTAAAGGAGAAAGAAACGGCAGACACAGGCGTTGCCGACGTGATCTCGGATGGGAAAGTCGCTGTGATGGGGGTAGCGAGCTTCCCCAACTTGGGCTTGGTAGTAGGCATGACGGCGGCAGTGGTAGCGGTTCGGTCTCGAGGAGGCTTCCGTTGTAATTAAGTTGGAAGCTGCGAGGGTCTACAAAGTATGTTGAGGATAGTAGACCAGCGAGGGAATCTGAGGAACAGATTGAGGGTGCAAGCAAGAAGCAGCGAACAGCCTGAAGGGGAAGAGATCAAAGGTGGGAAGAGGCAGACTCTTAGGTGTTATAAGAGAAAGGATGTCAAAGAAAGATTTGGCGCCGGAGAAGGGAAGAAAGCGCTGGGGGGTAGCCAATGGTGGATGCTGCGTGATGGATGGTGGAAGTTGTGTGGTGTGGGCTGGATGGCGGAGGGGCGTGTGAGTGGATTGATGCCTGCCTCTAAGTGGGAGTGGAATCGAGGCACGGCGCGTGTGACTAGCAGCAAGCAGCAAGGAGAAGCAGGCGGCAATGTGCAAGCGAAAGTAAAGGACAGGGGTGGTAACGTGTGGCCTGTGTCGTGGGTTCAGGTTGATGGTAATGCAGACACTGATGCAGATGGCACCGCCTAGGATCACGTCCGTCTCAATCGCCTGTAGCGCTGCGCCGATGGGCTGGTGACGCCGGTCTGGGGTTCCCGGGGATTGCCTTTTAGCGTCCGTTCCCTGGAGTTTCGAGCAGGGCTGTGACTGAGCTCTGCCTCTTCGTGTTGGCTCTGTCTCGAAGAGCCGAGTCGTTGTTCGTCGGCAGGGGGGTGTTAAAGCGGCGGCACAAAGGACTAGACCAGGGTGAGTGTGCTAAAATGGTCCCGAAGCAAGGACGCCGCTTGTGTGTGTGTTTTTTTTTTTGCTTTTCTCCCCTGATACCCTTGTTCGTTTTCTGAGAGCTGTATGGGCCTGCTGACGCCAGTCGGCTTCTGCTTGTCCAGGCAGTCAGCGAGGAATGTGATTCGGTACCCAGTGAAGGGAGACCGGGCGGCTTTAGTGTTGAAGGCTGAAGAGCGCAAGAAATGCCGAGCGAATGAGGAGAGTGATGGCAAGTTTGGTGCTCAGCGAAGGTAGAAGCGTGGCGGATGAGGACTGGGTGTGATAATCGAGATCCTAACGGCAGGATGTGATTGATGAAGCTGTTGAGGGCTGTGCCCGAGAGCGTTGACGAATGCGTGGTGATAAGATCCAACGAGGCCAATTCGCCCTTCCGTCTGAAGAGGTGCTGCACAGCGGCACAATGACGATTGTTTGGGTCTTTGCAGGTCGAATCTCGATGAGGCAACGAGGCGGATGATCAAAGATACTGCCAAGATGCCTGAGGAGCCAAAGACCAAACAAGGCAAGCCAACAACCTGAGGCAAAGACGTGATTCGGTCAACGGTAAGATAGGAAGAAGGCGTTGTTGGTTCTTATTACTGTTGGTCGGATCATCTCCATCCCACGAGGCGCAACCATGCATATTTATCTACTTTTGCTCCCAGCTATATGCTGCTCAATATTGTTTTCTATTCTATTTTTTACTCGCATCAGTTTGCGTCTCCCTCCTCCGTAATTTTGATTTAGCTGCAAGGCAGACCTGCCTCACTCCGCGCGCGCCTGTTCCCTCGCCCAAAAGGTCGACCATACATTCTCGAGCAACACGGTCCTATCCCGTGCTGGAGATGAGAGCGGCTTTTTTGCCGACCATCCACGAGCTGTCGAGCTGTGGCTGACGATCAACCAAGATCAGACTCGACCACCCACCCCAGCCTTCTCCGTAGGGAGAGCGCGCGCCATACGAACCAACGCTGGTCCAATTGCTGGCCAGATACACCGGTTACAGATGCTCTTTGATCAACCTCTCTCGCAGGCGCGTGCCCGGCTCAGGCTCCTCATCCAATCCGAAAGGCACAGCAGATGGCTTTAGAAGTCCCGCGGAACGTTTTTAGCGCCGCTATTGTTTGAGTCAATTGTTATTGCTGGCACGCCGAGGTCGATTGGACAGTGTTTGCGGGGCTTTTGGGCCCTTGTCTAAGCGCCGCCAAGGTGGTGTTGCGAAGCCCACGGGCGCTCTTAGACCAACGAGCGTCCATGGTATCGCGTCAAACTCTCCTTCTTCATCAACCAGCGCTTTGATGCCGCCGTCAGTCAGCTCATGATTATAGCTGCTCAATACAGGTTCTTCGAGCGGTGTTCAAGACCGTCGCTAATTATGAGCCTCACATGGCATCACATGTGATCTCACCATAGGCAAAGGCACTTGCGCATGTTGGCCGTGACTTTCTGGCGATCCGTATTTTCGGGAGAAGTCTTCCTTGCTAGTGTTATCGACACCGACCAACAACCAAGAACTTATGTCAAAGGTTCATCTCGGGTTCCAGCGAGTCGGTAGAGCTGTGGATCTCCAGCATATGGCACAGACTCTCTCGAGAATGCCTTGGTCCTCGCTGAAGCCTCAGCTCAACATCTTTCCCGTCTCTACTACCTTAGCTCCGTTGACAGAGCCTGTTCTTCTGGTGGCGATATCGCGATTGTGCAAGCGCGGACCTCTGACCTCGTAGCAGAGCCATACTCGACTTACCACTCGAAGTTATATCAAGAAGGCAATATCGATACAGGGCTTACCAATGACCAATTGGATACACTGTCTCCTCCTCCTCCCTGAATTAAAGCTAATTATGCTGTATACGAAGCGTCGCAGCGCTTGATCGTCAAATCCCAAGGCCCCAGCACACCAGGCGAATCCTGGTCTCGCAGTTCGGTCAGTGATTTCAGACGGGTGGGACGTTTGCATTTCCATTCCGGCAGACCTTCCATCGTCCAGTAAGGGATTTAGGCCTCGAGGAAGCTCTTGGCTCTGCATGACTCGTGAGCCGATTTTCCTGTACGCGCAAATTGCAGGAGGGTAAGAAGGGTTTTTTCCATGGATGTATCCTTCTCTTATCCCATGCTCATGGCAAATCCTCCCCTCTCCGAATATGGCCGCCTCCGTCTCTCGTCTATCTCAGTAAAAGCAGCGAAGGCTTGGGTAGATCTCTTATTGGTTCGATTCGATATCAATGGCGACAACCTGTGCGACCAACAAAACGTTCCAAGGCAGTGCAGCTAGTGCATAATAACCCCGAATTCAGAACCAACATCCATACTTCAGCGACGCATTGACTCAGCTCTCGTGGTCTGCCTCGTCATGCGTGTTGGGCTAACATCCTGCGGCGCAGTTGCATCGCTTAGAGTCGCGTCCACATTGATTGGGCTGGGATCACGAAGCACTGGGAGGGCTCTCACTGATGCATTCGAGTCGCTTGATACGGCCACTCATGGAGCTTACACACATATGTTCTCGAGTGCTCGGAAGTGAGAGATGTCTCCGAAACCAGTCATCGGGGACAATCGGATGCAGCACTGCATCGATGCGGTCCGTGAGATTGTCGGTGTAGAAAACTTTCCGCCTTCTGGCTTTCTATCTCTCTTTCTCTATCCATGGATGTTGCGGCCAGCAAGTGTTGTAGGTGAGTCAGATCTCCTGTCCTTCTCAAGCTGGCTTTTTTATATTGCGTTGTGCTTTGTTTCCATTACCATACTTCTTTTTTTTCTTTTCCTTCTAATTCTGCTAGGAGCTCTGAATTAAATCACTCTTGCTCGTCGTATAATAACCAATATCTGCATGGAGTAGTGGTCTTGCTGAATGTTCTCTTGGGAAATGGACCAGAGTACAGCCCACGCATCATTTAACCATTATTTTCAATCTGCATGCGCGTCCCCTGTGATTTATTGCGGTTTACGACAACGTGGGACTTAAGCTTGCTATTGTTGATGACTTGGATTACGCGCAGTCTCGGTTGCGTGTCCTCTCCGCTTCTCTATCATCCGCTTACTCGGGCTTATCTATAATTGTCTCACGGTCTTGAATCAACCCTCGCAGGATTTGCTGCCCTTCTCTTTTTTCTTTTTTTTCATATCAACAGTTCTGTCTTCCGCTCTACTCTTTGCGGTATTTCAATCGCCTTGGCTTCATTGGACATCAGCCACTCACGGCTGCCGTGATGTTCAGACTCTTATGCCTATCTACCCCTAGGAACCGCCTCCTTTGTCACATTGGGTAGCTTATGTAGGTTTGGCCAATTAGCTAAGTATTCATAACCGGATTCGAGGAACCGGTTGTTGTGTAGAGCAACGTCCGAAGCGATTAGGGTCAGAGACAAACTCCGGCTGGAGGGACATCCATCTCAGCCAACAAACGATCAGTACCAGACAGACATCAAATCAGTTGTATGTCGGCCCCTCAAACCCCGTTCGTCGTCTTAGGTTTCCTCCCGCTGTCCCATGACGCTAGGCAACTTCGTCGCCTGTCCTACCCTATACCTCTCGAGAACTCGGAGTCAGAGTCAGTCACCGGAAGATGCCACTTGAGATGGCTTGCCTTTTTCCTCTAGGTCTGCAGTACTTCTGTTTGAATTAGTTTGTGGATTATATGTCACGTTAACGTGCTCAGCTACGCATTTCGATTGATCATGCTGAACTTCCATAGATGCTGGGGGGGACTCCACAGCATGGTTAGGAACGCGACATGGCAGATCAAGAAACTTCACCGGCATAATACGGGTGATCGAAGATGTCCGAATCGGCTTTCCTATTAAAAACTCGGTTATTACGCGACAGTGTCGACGAAACTGATGTAAGAAACCTCACATCCCTGAAAACGACTCACGTGTCACTCATGACAACGATATCAATGATGTTGCTATTCAAACAGACTAAGGCCTTGAGCCGCACCCTAATAATAGCACGTGGCACATAGACGCAAGACTTTCATTCATTACAGTCAGAGGTTCATGCGCATGGGGAAGATAGATCATCTATGACACGGACTACCCTAGAACAACCACCACCTCACCCCAGAACGCCAAGATCTGTCGATGACGGCCCGTATTTTTACATTACCCAGTCTCATTAAATGTTCCACTTGAAGAGGCATGTTGAATCAGAATCGTGCCACGAAAGTCTAGTGAAGCGAGGTTGTTTACGGCATATGCCGAGCATGACTCGGTATTGCTTACTGAAGCTCCCAAAGATTCATGGGCAAAGCTCAGCTATCTCGCCGACACAGTCAAATCGGGAAAGTAGCTTAAGCTTTCTTCCGCTGTCACCACTCCTAAGCGCCGGGTCCAAATGACACTAACGACGGATAGTAGCGATCTGCCCGAGCACTTGTCGCACCTGTTCTTGTGTGGCGGCAAATAGGAATCGAGATATGAGGAACTCAAAGGTAATTCGCTACGTGGATGTGTAGGGGACAGGGAGAGCTCATTGCAGTTTTGGGGAAAGGCTTGCCGAGATGTGGGTATCGATCATTGCGAGGGACGCCAACCCGAAGCTCCGAGGGCTCAGCATGGCCGTGTCAGTGATTATCCATGGACATTGTCCTGCCATTCGGGTACATGGGTGTGATTGACGATAGTCACGACGCCTCGTCCGAGACCAGCGCCGGAGTCACCACTGAAAGAGGCAACGAGGGTCGGGTCCAGACGCGGCTAGATGGTCGTGTGATGAAGCGAAGTGAAGTGACAGAGCTTGATGATGAGAAATCCTGGCAAATATCGAAAGCCGCCATGTAGCTATCTGACCGGTCTGGTCGTACGCACGACTCGTTGTCGCGTATCGAGCCTTCAAACATTAGTAATGTCATTCGATGACCCCTTGATGCCCCATGAAGCAGGCCGCGAATATTCTGTATCCGCAATGTACGACGTTGACATGGATGCGTGTTGCTATAATCGGCCATGCGCTTCGTTTGTGGCTCACCAGACTCGGCTCGAGGCAGCCGGCCGCCGTCACAGCGGGCCGTGACAATGATAATGGATGATTATCCTATGATAGGTCAATAATAAGGTCTGAAATATGATACCTCCGGGCTATAAACGACGAGCCTGTCCAGTGACGGCTAGAAGAAATGAGCGATATCAAACCAGTTAGATTAATTATCTGACGACGAGGAGTCGACACAAAGCACGTTGCGAACCGGTTGCGTACGGATGACCCACAGTCCCATCTGCGACATCACACAAAAGTGCTGCTGCTGCTGCTGCTGTCGTGTTCTCAGCTCCAATTCTGAAAGTACGAGACCAACAAGCTCGACGGAACATTCCTCGCAAAGAATCCGACGTTAGCCATTCACCGACTTCCCATCCGCCTTACGTACGAACTGCTGCGACCTGCGGGCGTCCATGGGATTGAGTGTCAATTGCGCCGACAATTAATTAGGTGTGCCTCTGCAGCACTCCTGCATTAGACGGGCGCGTGTCCAAGCTCTAGGTCGGTCCAGCACAACTCAGCCGCGTCGCGTTCTATCCCTGATTTGGCTGAAGGTACATATCGTACGGCGACGGGACGAGGCGACAAGACAAGACCTGGACATCGCGGCTTGAAAGGTTCGTGTATATCCTCTCCTGAAGGTCGATGCCCCAGCATGTAGAAGCCCAGACGACCGGCCCACGTTTTCCTGCGATTCCGTGTGACGTTGCCTGTCCGACGCGGCCATGGCCATGCTTGTGAGCTCACTTCTGCCGCACGCCGCCGAGGCATATTTCGTCACAAGGGGCTATGCAATATCATCACGTGCATATAGCTGATTTCAGGGAGACGCAGATTCGGAGAGGAAAAGACGCCACAGGCGGTTCCAGCCTCCATCTTCCGGTGGTCGGAGTAGAGAGCTCCTTGAAGCCTGAACATCTCGAACTCCAGGGGACTCGGCCCAGCCCCCTCAGCAAGACCCGACCAACCTAGCCAGCCCTGCGAGCTGTCGCATATTAGCGTATCAGTCATAACGGAGTCAGGTCTTATTTGGTCAAAGAGGCGGGAACAACAGGTCACGGCACATTGGGTTGAAAGGGGGCCGTCACCGCTTCCTGGCTCCAGCTCCTCTGCATCCAGCATTGCGCACAGGCATCGGCCCTGTCCGTTGCCTCTCGGAGGCAGAACGTCGGGCTAGTAGTTTTAGCCCCAGCTGCCAGCACATCCACACCCCATCCATCCATCATCGAACTGGGCGATCGGCCGACGAAGTGAGGGGGGCAAGCGCCTGTTCTGTTACAAGTGTTGTCGTCACCGGGCTGAATAGCGTTTGTACATCTGGCCTCGCCTGGCACAAATATTGAAGGAAGCAGACAAGTACCGGTGCCCAGGCGAAGGGTGACGACGCGAAAGAGAAGCGGTCTGGAGAAAATAACGGAGTGGCGTAATCGGACAAGACAAGGCAGAGGCGATACGAGACAGGTCTGGACAAGCAAGGTAATGGGAAGAAAGCAGGTTGGTGGATTCATTCATTCCACGAGAGCGAACAGTGTGAGAAGAACAGCCTTTGGTGGTAAGGGATAACGTTTTGAAGAAACTTGTAACTGACCAGGAGACTTCACAGTTTGTTACCTTGCCAAATTACGGGCGCAAACGGTCGACACCTTAGACGGAACGAGGCCACCTGCAAATCGCCCACCACCACCATCACCTGGAAGTGGCTCCCAAGCGCTTCAGCGCAGTGCCCAAAGCCTAAAGAGGGGGACCCCCAAGAAGGCCCCCACTTTCCCTCAGCATACTTCCAAAGCTTCCGGGCTTCCTCATCTGCGTCACGTCATTTCAGCGAATGAAAGCCAATTAGGCTTCCAGCCACCGCCAGGCTCCACTTGATCAGTGTGTCAGCCAGTCACATGTGTTAAAAGATCCGGTCCCGCCCCTCAAATCACCTCGTCGCATTTCTTCGTCCTCCTCGCGGCCTCTCCTCTTTCACGGCCAATCAATCCTGCTGCCTCCATCCACTCGATAAGCAATCAGATTCGTCCCAGCGTCGAAACACAATTTTTTTTTTTTGCTGGCTACCATTGCCTCTGGCCATTCAGAGCGACTCGACTAACAAGGTGATCCGCGCCCGCGCGCCTTGTCTGGATCGTTTAATCGTTTTTTCAGTACGGAGTACGGGTAAAGCTTGAGGAGAGATTCGAGCCTGCCATTCGTCCAACCGAAACAGCCCGCCTATCAGCACCACCGCGCTCCCTGGCCTAACCGCCGACTGAGACTCTTCGAGCGAGCTTCCAGAGCTTTCAGAGCTTCCCCAGGGTCCGCCTCGCTACCCAGGACCCTCTTCTGCAGCAGCTGACTCCCCCGGCGCCGCTCTGTCTGAGACGTGCATCACCAGCTATTGGCGTGCGCGCACTCTGCGAGAGAGCTTCAAGCACAGAACACTTATTGCTGTGCTGTGCTCTGCTGGGCTACTGCTCCGTGTCTGCCGCTGCTGCGCAGTCCCGTCCGTCTCGTTCTATTCCTCCGATACCTGGCCTGTGCGTTCTTGGGAAAACGCGCACCTACGCGTCTGGTTTCCGTTGCTCTCGCCCGACAGCAAGAGTTCCATTTCAGCAGGGTTCAATTCAAGTCTTACCCCTAAGGTACCAGTAGCTGGCCCTTGCCGCAACGTCAGCCCTTGTCCACCCGAGACAGACCACCCCAAACCAACCCACCTCCCATCACCAGCAAATCAGCGCGCTTTTCTCGTGTCGTTTTTCGACCTCTCTCAACTTCGCGATTATTGAAGCCTATCATCGTCGCCAGCTTCAGTCTCAAATTATCTATTGGTCGAGCTGCTTGTCAGGTGACGATTCCTATCTGCGGCGCCCGATTTTACCCCATACTCAACTATTGTCAATCAGCCCTTTTTTGGCGGCTCCTTTAGACGCCTTCTGGGACGCACGTCGCGTGGTGAGCCTGAGCGTATTCAGCTTCTTACCAGCTCGTCGTACATCTGCATCTGCGCTTGTGCCTCGTCGCACAACACAAAAAGGTACGTAGTTCCTCCTCCTCTTTTTGGCAGTCGCCAAACTCGAAAGAGTTCCGAGCTTTTCTACATCCCCCCCTTCGACGTTTCTCCCTTTCAGCTGTGGTTGCGGGAGTTGATCTGTTGCGCGTCTCGCGTTTTGGGTTCATACCTGTCAACCGTCGGGGGCCTGTCCCGTAAGCAGTCGGCTCGATACATTGGCAGTCTAATTTGGCAGTCGCTGTTTCTTGGGCTCTTTCGCATCGCATTGTCGCCTTGGAACACTGACCCCGGGCTGCATTCCTCTCTCTGCTCTCCCCCCTCTTACACCGACTCTTGCTGTGGCCGCACTGCTTGCCTGAAACTGGACGAGGCTCATGCTGACGACACAAGCCTACAGCCGCTATTTCGCCTAACTGTTACCAAGATCCCTGAGAGCTCTCGGAGGGGTACGTAACATGCCTTTCTTTTCTTTTTGTTCTGATGTGGCTTTGTTTTTCCTCCGTCTGCTCCCACGAAAGAAGTGCTCTCGCACGGTGGCGCGGGGAGGTTGCTTGCTCCCTTTCTCATCGCCGATTCGCCTTGCCTGGTTCAAACATTCTCCGACCATCTCGACATTGGCATCCCACATCTGTCGATAACCAACCCCTCCTCGTCCCCACTACCTAAACCGCTTCCCACTTTCAAATTCCCCTCATTACCGTGAGCGTCACTCCTTGCATGGCAGTTGAGGCTGCCGACCCTCCGTTAGCCTCATTATGCGCGATGCTCCTTTTGGCGGTTAAAATCCGCATCCATCATCTGTTGGCAAGGCCACGGGGTTGCAGGTATCCAGAGCACCGGGAGGGTATGAAGTCTTCTCTTCCAACCAGCTTCTGCTTCGCCTCGAATTGATACAGGCTTAGTAGCGCTTATCTGGATGAGTGCATCGTAGGACCTGCGCCCTACAGGAGACCGATTCGCCCTTGTTTGTCTCAGCGCCACCCTGACGATTCGATTGGTGTAATCGCTGAGCCGGCATGGTGCGGTGGACCTACTTGTCGCATACTCCGTCATGCATGTACTGTTCTGCCAGCGCATCAACAGTGTGGCTTTTGCTAAACACGCGCATAGCACCACTTCCCACTGCCCACACCCCATTTTTGTCCTTCCTCCCATCCTAGCCTAGCATATATACACACAAGCTAACGCCTATGGTTGGACAGATCTCATCAACGTATTGTTGAAAAGTTCTGGGGCAGCTCTGCATCACTTTGTTGCGTCAATTCTTGTACGCTATTGTCGTCTTGGGCTCGCGACTTTACCTCGTCCTCACGTGGCTTCCATCCTCCCGACAGCTGAGCCACCCCGGACCGTGCCCCGCCACGACATCACCCTGCATATGCTGTGGGAGGCTATCTGAGCAGACGCCCAAACCCCATCCCACCCTCTGCCAGCTCATCCACGCAGATCCAATAGATTGGGTGCCTGTACATCCAGCACATTGACGACGACCCCAGTGACGAAAGTCCCCCAACCCGAATGCCCAACCATACCCAAGCAAATACTGGACATTAAACCCTCTTGTCTCGCTAACTGGGTCTCCTTGTCGACCGCAGCTATTCGCTACCTTTGCTTCGTTGCCCTTGGCCCAATTTTCCGCTTTTCGAATTGAGATTGCACCCTATCACTTTGTTAGCTACCAGACTTGAGTCTCATTCGCTGAAGACGGATTGATTTGCGTTGGAAGTCTCGAACTCCTTCGCAACACCAAGAGAGCTTCTATTCCCAGATGATGGAGTACGCTCAATACCCGCCACAGCAACAGCAACCACAGAACGCGCACTCAAGTTACGCAGCCTCAGGCCCTGGGAACGGCATCACCTCCCCCACAAACAACAGCATCAACCAGCACACCGTGCAAACTTCACCAGTACTTGGTTCTCAGCAACAACAAGGCCAACCCCAAGCACACAGCATGTATCAAGCCCAGTACGGCGTGCCGCAGCAGGGCATGCAACCAGTGCATTATGGCATGCCTGGAATTCAGGCAGCCGCAATGGCTGCCACCGCGGCAGCATCTGGCTCTAATTATGGTTACATGCCCTCGGACCCCCATATGCCCCAAAGCTCACCTCGAATGAGTGGTAACTCGAAGAAAGATCCCCGCCAGTCGCCGCGGATGAACAACATTCCACAAATATCAGGACGACGCATGAGCCAGGTCACGAGCCCTGGAGTTGCGAACGCTTCCAACATGATGACACACCCTGGGCCTCGGCCAGGTGTGGCTCCACCCCCTCAAATGCCCCAAGCGCAGATGCAACACCCCCAATCGCCCGAGATGGCTGCGGGGGGCGTCGAGGAATCGCCTCTCTATGTCAATGCCAAGCAATTTCACAGAATATTGAAGCGACGCGTTGCACGCCAAAAACTCGAGGAGCAGCTAAGACTGACCTCGAAGGGCCGAAAGCCTTACCTTCATGAATCCCGCCACAACCATGCCATGCGTCGACCCCGCGGACCTGGCGGACGATTCTTGACCGCTGAGGAGGTTGCCGCCATGGAGCGAGAGAAGGACACAGGGGGAGACGCAAAGAGCGACGGTGGTGATGTCGTGGCGTCGAAAGCTGCCGGAGCCGCAGGGGTTAAGCGCAAGTCAGAAGCCGGAAGTGACGCTTCAAACAAGAAAGCTAAGACGGCGATAGAAAGCCCTGATGACGAGGACGATGAGGACGAGAGCTAGTCTCGCATTGATGTGCGCAACGCATACTCAGGTGGACTCAGTTGTCCCTTGTCAGTATACGAGCGGTTTACGACGTCACGACAGCGGAGATGATTTTCTACACTCCCCCCTCTTTGGCCTGACACAGGCAATGATACAGTGGACCGGTGCGTTCAGCAGCTGGGAGGGGTGCCCGTGTTTTTAATTGGTATCTTACTAAGAGAAGCAGTTCAATTTGTGGCTGCTCAGGGAGTTATCCTGGTCCCTATGGGTCGGGAAACGCATTGTTTCATTTTTCTTTTAATACAGCACTGGACTGGCAACAGCATGCCATGCAAGCCTTCAGGAGAGCATGGCCTCAGGATTACTGGATGGATCAGAATGCATGGACGATTCGACACGATGGATACCCCCTTCTTCGTTATTTCGTTCGACCCTTCTCCTTGTGTTTTCGACTTTATTTCTTGTCGACCTAGGTTTACGCTGTCTTGCAGTCGGAGAAAACGTAGGTCTGGATACCAACGGAATACCCAACGGCAACAAGTCATTGAGCGAGTATATCATGTTGGTACATAAGGCGACGGAGGAACATGAGCACGAAATCAGAGAATAAAAAAAAAAGCCTCAGGTGATAGGAAAGGAAAAATAACCCCTATGATGAAATTATTTATTTGATTTGCTTGAAGTTCAGGATGGGATTAGACTCGACCGCGGTTATCTGTCGCCGGATATCACCTCAGGAAGATAATCACAAATTGAGACATGTACATGGTTGTCAAGGATTAATGCTATGAATGGTATTGTTTTACTTTGTTACGTATTTTCGTATGTGTGTTGGATTGTCTATGATGATTTGTGATTTGATGGTCGAGGTCACTTGTTAGGGCGGGAATAGGTCTCGGATTGGTCTAGAAAGTACCGGGGGTCATTGCATTTGAGGAGCTTCCAGTGGGGAAGATGCCGTCTTACCCCAGACTGAGCAACAAACCCTGATCCGTACCTCGGCATCTCGTATCGAATCGACCGAGCTTTAGTTAAGATTCTCCTCCAATGCTGACGAGCAATATGTAATATGCAGAGCGTATGCCTTGATCTGAACTAGACGACTAGGATTTGGAATCGACGTTCTATTCCGATACTTTTTTTCCACATCTGCCTTGCACCTTCCGACGAAAGGTCTTCTCTTGACATCTGAACTGGAGGCGACTGTACAGAGAAAACAACGTCATCATGGCGGGCAGGGTGCGACAGCCCATCGACGAGGAAGCCCTCGAACGATACATCTCGAGCAATGTGCCAGAGATTAAAACGCCAATCGACCTGAAGCAAGTAAGCCTACCCGCTGCAACGAGTCCCCCCCGTCCACGACCCTGCTGACCAGTGTGCTCATGGTCCAGTTTGGCTTCGGTCAGTCAAACCCCACGTATCAGATCACCGCCACCGATGGCCAGCGCTTCGTCATGCGCAAGAAGCCACCGGGAAAGCTTCTGTCCAAAACTGCCCACAAAGTCGAGCGCGAGTATCGAATCATGCACGCCCTCGAAAACATCGACGTGGCAGTACCGAAGACGTACTGTTTGTGCGAGGACGACTCGGTGGTTGGTACGCCATTCTATATCATGGAGTTCCTCGATGGGCGAATTTTCGAGGATTTTACAATGCCAGGAGTGAGCCCTGAGGAGCGAGGGGCAATGTGGCGCGGAGCCGTGGAGGCGCTGGCCAAGTTTCACGCCGTTGATTATAACAAGATCGGACTGGAGAAGTTTGGCAAGCCTGCTGGGTTCTATAGCCGGCAGATTCAGACATGGGTCACCATCTGCGGAAGCCAGGAAAAGGCTGTGGACGTGGAGACTAAGGAACCTGTAGGAAAGCTGCCCCATTTCGAAGAACAAGTCCAGTTCTTCAAGGACGAGCGATTACAGCCCAGGGACAGGGCGACGCTAGTACATGGAGATTACAAGATTGATAACCTGGTGTTTCACAAGACGGAGCCGCGGGTGATTGGGATTCTAGAGTGCGTTCCTCCTTGTTTCTGTCGTTTCGAAGGAGAGTTACTGATGAAATGTCACAGCTGGGAAATGTCTACGGTCGGCCACCCACTCTCCGACGTCTGCAACTTCCTGACAAACTTCTTCACGGCAAAGCACCCCGGCGTCACCCACTACAACACCTCGGGCTTTCTTCCCGGGCGAACCCCTGGAATGCCGCAGCCCGAGCAGATCTTGGAGTGGTACACGGAGACATCCGGATATGACCCCCGAGCGGAAGTGCCGTGGGGTATGGCGTTCAGCATCTGGAAGTTGGCGGGTGTATGTCAGGGCATCGCAGCACGGTATGCGCTCAGACAGGCCAGCAGTGAAAAGGCGAAGCAACATGCGGTGACGAGGGGACCAATGGCGGAACTGGCGTGGGCGTTGACGCAGGAGGCCAAGAAGGGGGAAGTGTTTAAGTTGTGAGAGTAGCGTGAGCGTTGGGTAGGGATTAGAATCGGGAATGTAAATGTCGAGTTCAAATGTCAGGTTTGAAGGCTCCTGACTAGCGGTGGTAAAACGTCATGACTCGGAACATTGACCTTAGCTTACGTTGCTATTTGCCCGTGCCTTTACGGGAAACTGTCGGATGCTGTGTTAGTAAAGAAACAGGCCTTTCGCAATTTACTAAACAAGACAGAGACAGAAACGATTGCTGTTGTGATGCGAATCGTGGTCAATTGAAGTTGAGATAAAAGCCTGCATATGCATGGTAGGACGACCGGGATATTTAGCTCCGGAGCGCGGGATTCATGACGCTAGGTCCCGTCCATCAGTTCATTCTTTAGTTTCATGCATCGATCAACCTCGCTCTATAATCCTCAAGTTACATCCTGGCCGATTATCAATTCCGTCGTCTGGCGCGTTACTACCGGTCTGCTGAAATCAATTACGTCTGAGGCTCGCCCGTCGACTTTGACGACAATCCAACTCGAAACGCCGACCTGCCGGCGCGGGATGGCTGGTTCACGACGGCGCATTACGCTGCCCGCCCAAGATGAAGAACGTCGGCCTTTGCTGAGCAGGCTCATCAGCGCGGGAGCGCGTACTGGCGAGCGCGACAGCGATCCCATCTATAGTTGCATGACGGATCCCCATAGTCACCTGCCTGTGTACACCAACATACACAGGATCCGTCGTGATATTCTCAGCGTGGTGGAGGACTACTTGACACTGGAACAGCTGCGGGATGTGAGGATCAATGTTACCGTCGTGAGGCCGTTGGTGGACAAATTTTATGAGCTCAACGACATTTCCATTGGTGAGAATTATCTCAATGTTTGAGGCGTCATGACGACTGACAAGACATGGCAGTGTACTGCTTGCTGGTCAACCGGGTTCAGTTCTTGGAAGAGCAATCGCATCTCAACAACCGCCAAAACGTCAACTATACACGAGCCACCCTCTGTGAACTCATCGCCACTCGTATTCTCCGCCGTTTTGGAGAAGCTTACGACGGACCGGATGGCCTGCTTCTGCTCGCTCATATTCTGGTGGCGGGCTTCGAACCCTTCCAGAACGCGCCGGACTCTATTCGCGATGAGGCAGAGCGCAGCACTTCCTGGAGCCATCACAAGACACTTCCCTCACTCGAGATTGCCATCCTAACAGAGAGCAAGCACTTTCTCAGCTCAACTACCTGCCAAAAGGTGGTCACCGCCATTTATGAGGGGAGAATCGTGTACACGCCTTCGACGTTTTGGGACATTATTCCGGATCATTACAAGCTGAAGCCCATATCGCTCTATGATCCGCGAGGCTCGCCGCTGCTGAACCAATATCGTCTTATTGTACCACGAACAAGGAACATCCTTGAGTCAATCCAGTTTGCCGTCCTGCTCACGCTGTACGTGGCGGTTATGGCGGAACGGAAGAAGACATGCTTTACTGGTCTTGAGGCTTCATTCGCCATCTTTGCTTTCGGATGGGCCCTCGACCAGTTCGCGACATTATTGGCGCATGGTTGGTAAGCCTGTATATTCACTTCTCGATTTGGGAGAAATATTGACGCGACTTAGGAACGTCTACACTCAGAATTTATGGTCATTTCTCGATGTGGGTTTCATCTTCATATACTGGGCTTACCTGATCCTGCGCATCTATGGCTGGCAGATTCATGAAGTCGGTCCCGCAGAGCAAGCTTACGACGTGCTGGCCCTTGCTGCTCCCATGCTTTTCCCTCGTTTGGCATTCAATTTGCTGTCTGACAACCTGGTCTTTCTGTCGTTGAGAGCGATGATGACCGACTTCTTCTTCCTGACTGCTTTGTCTGCTTGGTGCTTTCTAGGCTTCTTGTTGTCACTTCTTTGGCTGGGCGAGGGAGCTCACCAACTCGTGTAAGTTGCTATCCGGGCCGATCATTGGGTAATGCTCACACATGCCGCAGGACAATCTCCAAGTGGATGGTATACATCTGGTTTGGCCTCGATGGCACAGGAATTCAACGTTCGGTAAGCACGGCCATCTGAAACCTCGTAGAGATATATCTAAATTTGCCTCTAGACTGAATTCCACTGGCTGCTAGGCCCTAGCGTTATGGTCGCTTTTGCCTTCTTAGGAAATACCCTCTTTCTTACCATCTTGGTGTCTATGTTGTCCAACACCTTTAGCAACATCTCTTCTAATGCTACGGCCGAAATACAGTTCCGGCGGGCTGTCTTGACCCTTGAAGGGGTCAAAGCTGATGCCGTGTTTGCATACCAGCCCCCTTTCAATATCCTTGCCGTCTTTCTGTTCATCCCACTCAAGTTCATGGTGAGCCCTCGATGGTTCCATAAGATCCACGTTGCGGCTGTGAAAATCCTCAACCTTCCTCTGCTTCTCATTATTGCTGTCGCCGAACGCCGCCTGCTTTGGCCACCGCTCCAAGTTCCTGACGATGATCTCAAGCCATCACCGACCAGAAGCCAATTCTGGAAGAAGTGGCGGCTGACTGTTCATCGTGACCTCCGCGCAGTGTTCCAAGTCCGGCCGCCAGAGACGGTGCACGATGATATCGCAGTCGATGACGATCTGACGCACCACCTCATTCGGAGGCAGTTCACCCGGAACCCCACGGCTGACAATTCGCAGGCACTGCGCAAACCATCGCGTAGGGATTCGATGTTTCCAGGGGTATCTCAGAAGCTTCGGGGCTCGTTTACGGACCCGGAGGCTCATGAAGAGTTAACGGGGAAGTTGAACGCTCTGGAGAAGTCATTGCGACGGGTCGAGACGATGCTATTGAGGCTGGTTCCTTCAGTGGAAGAAGCAATTGAAGATGACGAATCAAACGAGAGTGAAACGTTGAGGGGTACTGGACTTACGACAGAGTCATCATATACGAAATAGGCGAGCGATGGTGTTTGCATAAGATGACCGAGCAAAACCTTTCCCTAAACCTTTCACTATCGTCTCTCGTTCGACAGCGTGTGAGACTCGTTCTCGATGGCTTCTGCGGCACCCGTGATTCATGGCTGACTTGGGCGCATCTCAACTCCCTCCATGACTACGCATCTCAGACTGAACCGATAATCACTGACGGGCCATCAACTCCATAAGAACCCCCAAATCTCCTCAATCCTCCTGCGTTGCCTCATCCCAGTCGAAATGTGCACTCTTACCTATTTCAAGCACAAAATCTGCAAACACACATGGGCCGTCATCACCAAACCATGCCGCCCCTTCACGGGCTTCAACAACTGTCCAACCTTCTGCGACGGATCCGCCAAGGAACCTCCTCGATACATCAAGACCAACATCCACCCATGTCCCAAATGCCACCTCTGCGGGATGTATGATCGAAATCTGGTGCGAATGGTTGAGGGTATGGGCTGGGGAATCAAGTTCGGAGTTGGGCCTGGGAGGGATGATTGGGGGATCGACGTTAAGTTACCGGGGAGGGGATGCGTGATCCTTTAGGGACTGCGTTTTGATGCCTTATTCTGAAGTGTTAGACCGAATCAGTCGCGCAATTGAGTACATGTGAGTATTCTCTAGCGTACTCCTCGAAGCAACATCAACACTCTGGTACCGGATAACATCAAAACATGATTTGAAGAAAGCAGTGGCGGTACTTGTCAGTAACGATTAATTTATCTCTGAGACCCAGATTCAAAACCATCTCAAGTTGTCATGGTATCTGATTCTTGCACATCAATATGGTGACATCACGTGCATCTCCGCTCTTGGTTTTCTCACTTGCAGAAATTCTCCATATTGAAGCATTCACCACAGAACCACCAGGAATGCTGCCGACACCAGATACATCGCACGTCCCATACGAAAGGGTCTACGAGCCCGCCGAAGACTCCTACCTCCTCTTGGACACCCTCTCTTCTGATTCGGAAAAAACTTTTCTCCACAACGCTTTTCGCGGCGCGATCCCTCTAGTGGTGGAGGTTGGCACTGGTTCTGGCGTTGTACTCGCCTTCGTTCATGCCCACGCGCAGACCCTCTTTGGTGACAGACGTATCCTTACCGCAGGTGTTGACATGAACGCCTACGCATGCCGTGCAACTGTTGCAACCGTGGACAAATCGCAGAGTGAGAATCGGGATACACATGGCATGTACCTGGGGTCCTGTATGGCAGACTTGACAACTCCCTGGAGAAAGGGCGAGATCGACGTCTTGATATTCAACCCGCCATATGTGCCTACGGCAGAAATGCCATCCCGACCAGAGGCCTTTATGGCAGACGATCTGTCATCGAGTCAAAAGCCCTCATTCGATGACGATTCGTACATGCTATCCCTTTCATACGCCGGTGGAAGGGACGGAATGGAGACTACAGACCGTCTGATTGATGCGCTCCCCCAGATCCTCTCCCACCGAGGCTGTGCATACCTCCTCCTCTGTGCCCAGAATAGGCCAGATGAAGTCAAACGGCGGATCTGTAATTTCGGCCCTAAGTGGAGGGCTCTCACGGTCGGGTCTAGCGGCAAACACGCGGGATGGGAGAAGTTGCAGATCGTGCGCATATGGCGCGAGTAACACGAGGTTGAATGAGGGGTACCAGGGGAGATCATGGCGTGCAGGAGCATGTATTACGGACGTCCTTTTACCATAACGATACCCATCCGCCAAGGATTCGTCCATTTCTGGTGGTCAAACACCCCAAACGCCGGGTTCCATTTGCATTGCGAGATCTTTGTGATATCTCCAATCCTCAATCCCTATACTACCCTGTGTAGTTCATACCTTGTCCTGCGCACGTCATGTCCAAGATCATTACACCTGCGTATTCTCCTAAGGTCGTCCCCGTCCCCGGCCGCGACCTCCTCCTCGCCCTCTGCCGCCGCCCCGGCCGCGTCCTCCACGGGCGCCCCGATCAGCTACCTCCTTGCGGGCCTTGTTCTTGGGCTTAGGCGCATCGTCGATCAATAGTGTGTCGAGGGGCAGTGAATCGGGGAGGATGAAGTATCGAATTGTTGAGCCACGAATGTTCATAGTGTCGAGGGAGATGAGATCTTGACCCTTGGCTGTCATCTTGACGGTACGGAGGGCTGTGTTCATCTGAGGAGAGACAGAGGAGATGGTGCCGTGGATGATGGTGCCTGAGCCAATTGTTAGCTACTCTTTTCCTTTTTTCCTCGGTTAGTTCGCAGGAAGCGAGCATTTCAGACGTACCATTCTTCAGCTCAATCGTCACCGTTTCATTGGCACATTTCATCAAGAATCTGGTCGCACCAAGTTAGTCCACGAGCTCGCACTTGAAAGAAACTCAGCACAATCCGTGCGTTTGTAATGGGGATGACTAACCTGACGAGCTTCATCTTAGCGACGTAGGGATAAAGGACTGCAACGCCTACGAACTGGGAGATATGTCGTGGTATGTGTGGTTATAAGCGCGTCGTCGTCGGCATCAGGCTGAAGCTACACCAAATTGTCGGTCGGAAAAATCGAGGTCGGAGCTCGAAAGGTGCACGTGATAATAAGCGCAAAAGAAGTTCAACAGGCGGCAAACGGCTGTATCTCGGAAGAAACAATGAATATTGCACCGTTTGGTCTGTTATCGATAAGATACGTTTGTGGCCTATGATCGCGGGCGGAAAATGGAGGAGCCTCGTCTAATTAGTCCTGATAGGTGGCCTTGGCCGGAAGCCTGACTCTAGGGTCTTTCGTCTCTCTCATCGTTGCATATTTAAGAGAGTGGCTTTACTGGATTTTCGGTTACCATTGAATCCCTTCCATTAACCATATCGCACTACAACTAGATCCGGTCGGCGGAGTTTGACTGCCCCACCATCTGGACCTACCTTAGCCTCGGAGCTGCAGGAACCTCACTGTTATCTTCGGACCTAAACGATTTGCGTATCTTCGCGAGCCGCATACGAGTACAACAAGATGATATCGGGGCGTGGTGGATCAGGAGTGCGGGGTGGGCGCATCCGTCCACCCCGTCGTATACTTCGCGTAAGTCTGGCATGACCTCCCATACGCTGACAAGTCGATCGTCTGCTTGGCCATTGTGAGGGGAATCATCCCCTCCGGATCAAGAATGATGGCTAACATGTCGGAATACAGCCGAATACATCTGGTGAAGGCAGTGACTTCGAAGCTTGCTGGAACCTGCTCAAAGAAGCACTTCGAGACATTCACAGCAAGAACTGCAGTCGCTTATCCTTCGAGGAACTATACCGAGCGGCTTACAAGATCGTTTTGAAGAAAAAGGGTGAACTATTGTACGATAGAGTCAAGGAGTTCGAAGAGCAGTGGTTCGCGGAGCACGTTATCCCTACAATCGAAGTTCTGGTTACCAAGAGCTTGATTAATATTGGGGTTGATCGCACCGCAGCCACATCCGTCAATGAGCGACGCCAGACGGGTGAAAAGTTCTTGAAGGGTGTGCGAGATACCTGGCAAGACCACAACATGTCTATGAATATGACAGCCGATATCCTTATGTACCTCGATCGCGGTTACACTCAGCTCGAATCCCAGAGGGTCCCAATCTTCGCGACCACCATCGCCCTCTTCCGCGACCACATCCTGCGTTCCTGCTTAAATGAAAATACTAGGGACATGGTGATGGACATCCTGATCTCGGTGATCCTAGACCAAATTGACATGGAGCGGGAAGGGGATGTGATCGACAAGAACCTGATTCGCAGCTGTACCAGAATGCTCAACTGCCTTTACGAGAATGAAGAAGAGAACGAACACGACAAGTTGTATCTCACAGTCTTCGAGCCACGTTTCCTAGAAAACAGCAAAAATTTTTACGCACGAGAATGCGAGAAGCTTTTGCGAGAGTCAGACGCTGGTGCGTGGTTACGGCACACACGAAGGCGATTGCAGGAGGAGGTCGATCGATGCAAAACAACGATAGAATCAGAAACATCGACCAAGGTCACAAATACAATTAACGAAGAGCTCATTGTAGCTCACCTATCAGAATTCCTAGCGCTTGAGGGTAGCGGATTGAAGTGGATGATTGACAACGACAAAGTTGAGGAGTTGTCGATTCTCTACCAACTGATATCGAGGGTAGACGACAGGAAGACAGCGTTACGAGAAATCCTACAAAAACGTGTAGTTGAACTCGGCCTAGAGATTGAGAAAACCCTCCAGAACACCGATTTCTCGATGCCCTCTGCGGATGGTGGTAAGGGAGGCGAGGAAGGGGGCGAGGTCGAAAAAGCGAAATCGCTAAACCCTGCGGCGCAACAGACCGCGGCCGCTGTCAAATGGGTAGACGACGTGCTCCGTCTAAAGGACAAGTTCGATATGCTCTGGGCTCGATGCTTCCAAGACGACTTAATCATCCACACCGCCTTGACAAAGAGCTTCTCTGATTTCATCAACCTGTTCAGTCGATGTTCTGAATATGTATCACTTTTCATCGACGATGCTTTAAAACGGGGCATCAAAGGGAAAACGGAGGCAGAAGTCGACGTTGTTCTGGAGAAGGCAATCGTTCTGATCCGATATCTCTCAGACAAGGACCTGTTCCAGACATACTACCAAAGGCATCTGGCAAGAAGATTACTTCACGGGAAGTCAGAGAGCCACGACGTCGAAAAGCAGATCATCTCCCGAATGAAGCAGGAAATGGGTCAACAATTCACCAGCAAGTTTGAAGGCATGTTCAGGGATCTGGTCACATCCTTAGAACTTACCACTGGCTACCGCGATCATATCCGCAACCTGGGCGACAGTAGTAAGACAGTTGACCTCCATATCAATGTGCTTACGACGAACTATTGGCCACCAGAGGTCATGGGTCGAACAGCCCAAATTGGCGAAGGGTCTCGAGTGACTTGTACCTATCCGCCTGAGCTCGAGCGACTGCAGCAGAGCTTTGCGCAGTTCTATCTGACTAATCGCAACGGTCGTAAGCTCACTTGGATCGGTACGACAGGTAGCGCAGATGTCAAATGCGTATTTCCCGCTATACCTGGCAAGCAGGGGGCATTGTCGAAGGAGCGACGCTACGAGATAAATGTTCCGACATTTGCCATGGTTGTGCTATTACTTTTCAATGACCTCGAAGAAGGGGCGTCCTTGACATTCGAAGAGATCCAAGCGAAGACTAGCATCTCGACATCGGATCTCATGAGAACGCTGACAGCCATTGCCGTGGCACCGAAGTCTCGAGTCTTGGCCAAAGACCCCCCAACAAAGTCCGTCAAGGTTGGGGACAAGTTCTCGTTCAATGCCGCCTTCCAAAGCAAGGCCCTGAGGATCAAGGCACCCATCATCAATGCAGTTTCCAAGGTGGAAGATGCAACTGAGCGTAAGATGACGGAGGAGAAGAATGACCAGACGAGAGCTCACATTGTTGATGCAGCAATCGTGAGAATCATGAAGTATGTAGCTCGACGACCCAAGATGCCTTCAGTTCGCTAATAGCTTTCAGATCACGCAAGGAACTCAATCATTCTCAGCTCGTCGGCGAAGTTCTCACGCAGCTTTCAGCACGCTTCCGACCTGATGTGTCTCTCATCAAGAAACGTATTGAGGATCTTATTGCTAGAGAATACCTCGAACGTCCAGACGACGATGGTGCACCATCTCTCTACCGCTACGTGGCTTAAGAATGCCTCTGCGACGACATTACGAATCACGAATAGTGAGGAATCGGAAGGATGAGCAAGGAGTTTGGGGGGACTTTGCCAGGAATTTGCACGGCTGAGACTTCTTTTGTTACTAACAATGTTGGAAAACATGGGTCGATTCCAGGAAGGGCTTTGCTTGGAAGCGCCGATCAGCGGTATAGTCGCTCTGAAGGACATAGAGATCAGCATGGGCAGTTAAACTGTGTGTTTATATTAGAGATATAGGCCTAGGAACTTAGCGATCCGCATTCTCACGCTTGTTGGTGGCACCCGGACTTTGGACAGTGAACCCGATTTCGCTACCGCACATTCCGAGACAGCTATGCCCGTAACTGATGAATAGAGGGAACTAAATCCCATTGGCTGCCGGCCACATTTTACACCTTTGAAATGACACAAGCAATTGTCTTCTTAGGCGACCTGGAGGCGTAGCTCTGGTGGGATTGGTCACGTGACATCACTTTATGACTTCAAGCGCACCGAAGGTATGATGGCGAACCTGCACCAGCTCAAATCGTCACTCAACGACGCTCATTTCGACCGACGTAACGTCTTTCAATTAAGACATAACTCTCCACATCTTTCTTCATCTGAGCCTCTGAAATTTCTCGAAGCGCGAGATAGGGCCACGGGATTTCTTTCCCTGTACCCCCCGGTCACCCATCGACTGACTACCAGGTAACGATGCTATTCTTCAGGTAGGCACTTCTCCTCACACCTTAACCATATATGCCGCCGGCGTCTTTACTCGAAGACATTTCCTAACGCCTTTTAGTTTCTTCAAAACTCTCATTGACCACGAGGTCACTGTTGAGTTGAAGAACGACATTCAGCTGAAGGGCACGCTCAAGAGCGTGGACCAGTACCTCAACATCAAGCTCGATGACATCCAAGTAGTCGAGGAGTTGAAGTATCCGCATTTGGTACGTGAGTCTCGAGCTAAGGGCTGGAGGATCTTGTGAGTTGCTGACGTTTGAGTTGCATAGAGCTCGGTAAAGAATGTCTTCATTCGTGGTTCCGTGGTAAGGTATGTGCACCTGCCCGCTGCCACGGTGGACACGCAGCTTTTGGAGGATGCGACGCGAAGGGGTAAGTTACCGATTTGCTGCCCGAAGATTGGCATCATGCTAATTACCCTTGCAGAAGCCGCAGCTCAGCAGGCCAAGGCCAAGTAAGTGGTGGGCTCTAGTTAAGCGACGGAGGACGAGGCCTGGTCAGATTCTACTCTGGGGGAAGGCTGTTGCATGCGCGGTGTAACTGGCAAAAGAACCTGCGGCGGATTCATGTGGCATTGGCTCCTTATACGGATAATGAAGTGCTATGCTTTCTTTGCCCTTTCGACGGTGACTCACGATCATGTACGGAACCATTTTCCGGCCTTCCCTATCTTGCATATTGACAAAACAACATTCGTCAGCCATTGTCATGATGCATCCGAACAACCCAAGCTATCCACCATCTACGTAATCACCACCACGCCCCGCCTCCCTTGCCCGATTTCCCCTCCCATAAATTCTTGTTAGCACTCTCCTCGTCAACCTTGCCCTCTATGAGAGGTGTTACAAGGCCGCCTCTCCTCCTCTCTGCTGTCCAGCGGTCAAGCCAGGCCTTCATTCTCTTCCTCGACTGCTCGCTGCCGACGTTCACCGTGGGAACGATTTTCTCAATCCTTAAACTCATGACAAACATGGCCAGCTCTCTGAAGCTACTATGCTCAGAATAAGGAACACCGAAGCACATGGCCTCCTTCGTGCTCCCTCTCTGCGCAACAAAGTCCCTGTAACCGAACCTCGACCGCCAGCCTTTTCCATGGAGGATCTGGTCAGTTGGTATACTTCCAGGCGAGGTGTTCGCTCCTACAGCCTTGGAGCTTGGAGGCCGGAAGTTCCACCCGCTGGGGCGGAATCCAACAATGCGACTGAAATAAGGCTTGTAGCCGTTGAGGTAGTCCTGAAGAGTCTCCGCACGGATCTCCATGAGCATTTGCATGTGCACCTGTGCCTCCCGTGGATCGGAAGTCAACAAGGAGATGAGTTCAGGGTCCCCTAGTTGCTTGCACATCTTGATCTTGCCAGGCGATGCGAAGATCTTGGATTTCAAGGCCCTGGCGATTGCGATGCAGATTCGCTCTTTGCCAATTGAATATGTACCGCAGATTACCAAGAGTCGTTGACGAGGGCACTTCCTTGTGTTTGGCAGCCTGTCGCCTTCTGAATTGACACTCTTGAAAAACTTGCTGACTGCTGGTGTCCCCAAGGCCTGCGCTGACCTTTCCCAAACATTGTCTTCACTGTCTGGATCCGGAGACATTGACGCACACAGGTCTGCGCAAGCTTTGATGACATCATCTTGTGGTGGAAAGGAATAACGAGGGTTGAGATATGTAGTATCAAGATAGCAAACGTCAATCTTCTGCGGTTTGCCCTTTCCAGATATTGAGTCCACAATTTCGGGTTTGAGTAGTGGATGAGCGATATGAGCAGGACAAGCACGAAAATCTCCGCAGTGTAGTATACGTTGAGAACGGCTGTTCGGACGGCCTTTGTTCATCGTCTTCTGGAATAGAAATAGGGAACTTCCGGGACAGTGGTTCGCCGGTATCATAGTGACGGTGGCTCCCTCAGTACCAGGAATGTCATACGATTTCTCAAACTCCAGCTCGACCACATACTTTGCCGCAGTGCGTAGTTGGTTTCTGACTAGACTCCCTGTGACCTTACTACAATAGATTGGACCATGTCTCCAGCTCGCCGTCAAGCCGATATAGTGATCACTGTGAAAGTGGCTTAGAAAGTAAGCCTTGCAGCCTTCCACTGCGCCGTAACGGAAAGCATCTACGCAGATGAAGAATCCTGGCATGATCTTGTAAAAGGGACATGTTCTCTCATAGGCTGGCTTTCCCCGGGAAGCATGCTCAGCAGCCGCTGCTGTAGCCCAAGCAGAATCCTCAGCCTTGTTCGACATAAGAGCCGAAAAAGCAGATTTGGTCTCTGTCACTTGATTCCCACAATCAAAAGGATTTGCCTGTCCTGGTCTAGGAACAGCCGCCCGGGCGAAGCGTCTACTAATCTCTCCAGATTCAACTTCAGGCTCTATGATTGACCGTTTCGAAACGATTTCGGTCTTTTCCGGCGCAGGGGCGCTCGTCTTCGGTAGTGGAACGGGCATTCCGTCAAGGCATGAGTTAACATGTCGAGTCGCCTCATCTGATGAAACGCCAGCCAAGCTACCATTGCAAATCGGACAGCTTTCAACCATGGATACATCGTCGAGAAGCGCATCAGCAAGATCTTCGCTTGTGAATCCACCGGCTTCCTCGGCTTCCAGGCGTGCTTGTTCCCGAAAAAATCGCATTATCCGCGTTTCTTCGCCTTCGAAATTGTCGCCATCGAGGGATTCCGGCCCATTGAAGTCATCAACGTCGTTAAATTGAGTATATGTGGCGTCTTCCTGTTTGAATCGTGACGGAGTCTCATTATCAACCTTTTCCTCAATCTTAGTATTTGCCCATGATTCCTCGACTATTTGGGGGGGGGTTTCCGCACATCGGCCGGCCTTTTTCTTTCTGATTGGGGTAGGGTCACCAGTGACTTCGTCTTCATCCTCGCTATCAGAATCCATCACAAAGGGACCCTTGGGCTTGGGCTTGGGCTTGCTATTCTTCTGCCCCTGTCCATCCTCGTCCTTCAAGGGGGTGGGTAGCTCTTCAACATCGACTGCAATGTCTTTGAAGAGTAATTGTTCTGGTTTCAGGCTAAGTTTCCTTCTTTTGTTCGACGTCTCGATCTCATTGTGGCGGTCTACGTCTTCGGCAATGTAGAGGTCCTCATCTTTGGTGATGGTTTCGGAGGTTTCGGCGCCTCCGGCGGTTTCTGGTGTTGTCCCGACAAAAAGAGAATCTTCTGGTCTCTCTGTTTTCTTGAAAAAACTCAAGATGCTGGCATTGGGTTTGGTGGCCTTCCTGGCAGAGCTCGATTTGGTGGCGGGCCTCTTTGGTGTATGGGACCGATTAGTCTTCGTTGACGTAACCATCGCGGATGAGTAAATGGTACAATCTCCCTCAAGATGAATGTTAAAACCCAAAGCCGCTGCGCAAGAAGTATCGAAAGGCTCGCCCCATGTAGGGACAGAAGAGACCAGGTGTCGACGTCGATTAGGGCAAGGGGGATTGTAGACTTCCTCGCAAGTAAAGTGGGATGATATTCTGCCAACACGTGAGAGCGCGTCAGAGGTGAACGATAAGTCGCGGGATCACGTGATGCATCCCATTCTCTTAATGGATGGATCTAAGATCAGATATCGGTACATGGTATCTAAGCCATATTTTCACGTATTTCCCTTTTGGTACATGTCCCAATACTCGGTTGCCAACCTGGCCATATTCTGGCTCATTGCTACACCTTATTATGCTCTGAATAGAGTCACTTGTATCCTACATGCCGGAGTTGTTCATGAGCCAGTATAAAACTAAGGTACAATACTTGGTGGTCAGCTATCAGTCTCGGCCGTTGAGCCGCCTGATTTTGGGCACCGGTGAACCTTGTGAAATTCCACGTCGATATAGCCACAGAATTAAGGCCTTATCAAATCCGCTAAAACCCAATAGCTTGGTACATCTCTCGGTCCGCAGTACGCCTATCTAGTCCCTGGGAAGGATTGCCGCCGTTGGCCTTGCGAGTCAGGCATTGGTACGACGTACAAATGCACTAACATTAAGTGAAACCTCGCCTATCTCACACCTGACAACTTGTCCAGCCGCCAGCAACTAACAACAGACCGTTCCAATTGGCAGGGCCATCTCGCAATCTATAACCAACACGACCCGAAGGATCACAAGTCTTCTCAGCAAACGTCGAGAGTCGTACGAGAATATCATCACTCATTAATATAAACCAGCGCCTCGAGCAGCCAGTCTCAAACGTTATCGCCAGCCATGTTCAACACCACAGAAGCCCTCCAACATGTAACCCCTATCCCGGCTTCCATCCCAGCCTCAAAAGCCGTGGCTCTTCTTCACAGCCATGGGTATTTCATTCAATGCGACCCTCACATGATCCACTACGAACTCGTTACCAACCCTGCGCACCCCGCACCTGAAGTCCCGAAGGATCGCAATCATGAGGTCATACCAATTGCGCCGCCAAAGTGCTACACCGTCACGGATAGAGTACATGCACTCCCTGCGGGCCTCTGGGACAAGGATGTAGTGAGCACGTATGAGTTCTTCAACCTTGAGAAGGGAGTTTTTGTGAGGATACGAAGCCCCTTGAGCACCGTCATGGAGACGGTCTGGACTATCCGAGAGGTAGAGGATAGGAGCTGCGAAATGGTAGAGGATGTTGTGATCAAGTGCTCGAGGTTTTTGTTAGGTGTCGTGAAGAATGCCTGCGAGGAAGGCTGGAGGGGCATTCACGGGAAGATGATTGAGAAACTAAGGGAAGAGGAGTGAATTACCTTCCCTGGATAGACAGGCGAGGGGGAACAGAAGCAAGGATCTACGAGTATCCTCAAACCGCGAGACCGAATCATACATGTAAATGTACGTTCGTTTTAGGGACAGATATATTGAGACGCTTGTGTACTCTGTCAATATTGGATTCCAATGAGAGCTGCGCGCCGTCTGAGTGACTCGCCGATCCCGTCGGCCCTGGGTATCTAGAGTATTACCACTAATCTCGTTGAGTGCTCGAAGGCTCTTCAGTATTGTTTTGTTCTGCCGCATTTGTCTCGGTTCTGTTTATTACGTATACGATACTATATCTAGGATTGTTCTACAGTACTATCGGGTACCTTAGAGGTATTGTAGTACTCGAGAGTGAGAGAGAAACTCTACGAGATAGAGGCACTATTTTATGCCAAGGTCTAATTAGCTTACTCATTACTATCAAGCAAGATCTATGTGAGCCTCCGGGCACTCAAAGGAATTATGTATACATGTTTCTAGACCGAGAAGGTCTTGACGAATTCCTTATCCCCACTGTTGAGTGATGGGTTCGAGCTGAAGCATGGATCTGGGAATCGTGGGTCGCGGTCCTTGCCTCGCTCAATCTCCACCGCTACTGACGTGACAACCTCCATCTGGATCATCATCTCATTGCGCCCAGCGCCCCGTAAGGATTCCTGGCTGACAGTCCGGTTTCGGGCTGGCCCTGAACCAACCCCCGAGCCACCACTCCCTCCCAATCGCTGCCACCACCCTCCAGCTCCGCTGCTACCTTCGGCTCGAGAGTTACCACCTTGAATCCATACGGTGTTACCAAAAGCGCCAGCGGGGGTGCGCATGAATGCAAATGTTTCGAGGCCAGTATCCTCGACATCGACATCTTCTTTCGATGCGAAGACAATAGCATGTCGAGTTGTACCAAAGAGCAGACAATCGAAGGAACCGTTGCTGGCGATGAGTGTGCCGGCGAAGCAGTAGTACCCAACTGGCACGTCACCACCAGCCATGGTAGCAATACGGCCCATGGCAAGTGGAAGCGTGCAGAGGACGTAAATAAGCGGGTAGATGAGGAATGCAGGGTTGTGACTGAATCTGACCTTGGAATTATCCACACCGGACTTTCCAGATGTGTCGTGGGCCTGCCGTCGAAGACTAAAGAAAATGCTGACATAGAGTGACGTTGTTGTGACTAGAGATATGAAGATGAAGAGATAGTGGGTAAGGAGACGAAGGTTCTCGTATGCCTCATTAATCCAGCACTGCAAAAACTGTCAAAAGCTCGCCCTGATGGTAAAAGGAGGAGATGCCTCGTCGAAAGGACTTACCCAAGGACCGGCACGGACGTAGTAACCGCCAACGTCCTTGCCATTGCCCGTGGCCAGAAGGGGAATGATGGAAAGGCCATAGACAAAGACCCAGATGCCAACGACGACACCGTATAAAACCGCCTGAGGCGGTCGGTAGTTCTTGATAACGGAAAGGTAGGTGTGAATGGCAATAGCAGTGATGAAGAGGCTCGACGCCAAATCGCCGTTCGAGTCAAAGAAACCTTGAACAAAACAAGTCGAGTTATCAACAAAGATGCCTCCCTTTTCTAACCATCTTGCACTGAGAAGGAAAGCGGCTCCCTGATGCATATCGGCAATGATTAGGTTGAAGACGAGGATGAGGAACTGGTTAGGAGTGCTATTCCGTGCTTCTCGGATGCGGTCAGCGTGCCTCTCATGGGCAATCTTGGAAGACTGGCCCTGGGGCTCGAAAGCTCCTCCATCTCTAAAGGTAAAATCGGAAGTGGGCCGCGGTTCGGGTATGTTGTTTGCCAATCGGGATACGCGGGTTTTCTTGTTTAAGTGCCAGGAGATGAGTTTGTAACTGAGATAGAAGAAGAGCGTCGATGTTAGGATGAAGGAGAGCAAAGCAAAGACAGAAATCGCGACTAATCCATCGTGAAGTTGGTCGGATAAGGGTGTGATGCTGTCACTGTCTGGGTGAGACTGCAAATACTCTTCTGGCGAACGCTTCATGTTTTCGCTTCAGCATGCTTCACTCTCTACATTCAACCGGGGACCCAAAAACGAAAGGCAAAATGGGGTGGTCGATTGTAATAACAAAGACTGTGGCAGCAGAAGATCAACATACTAGAAGGCACACCGAAGCACTTTAACCAAGTTTAACGATGCGCTCCCCTTTCTGGGGTGGTAAGCATGTGTCTCCAAAAGATCCTGTGTAATCCGCCAGGTTGGTACAACTGAGTTTCCTCCACGAGGCCCAGCTCTCCCGAGAGCCTATCAAGGATGCAGCAACAGCACCAAGTCCAGCGCCATTGCGTAGCTCCGTTGGTGGTCAACCCAGGGGCAATGCAGGCGCTGACTCGTGAGGCGAGAAGACCCTAGAGGGCACGGACATGAACCGCGATGGAGTTTCCCCCCCGGGCCATCGAAGCCGTCGAAGCACGGGCTAGCGATGTGATGCTGGGAACACTAATAACGCTAATGAGCCCAAGAGCAAGTGGCTTGACGGTGTTACAGAATGCTCATAAGTGAGGCGCTGGTCATCTCAGCAACACCGTTGGTCTCTTGCTAGTTTTTAGACCATGGTGTCCGAGGTAGGTGTTGTAGAAGAGAGGCATTGTGAACTGTCGATCAGAGCGCCAGGCAAGCCGCCACGCTGTAAATTGAGGGCGTACGGGATGAGGGGCAGATATCGACGATCGCGACGAAGCTTGAAAGCCCGGTGAGAATTTGAAATCGATGGTAGACTTCTGCTGAACGGTTTGGATTGAAGAACCCGGGGAAGTGCAAGAGAGATTAAAGTGATGCAGAAGTCTAGCTTGCTTAGATCGCTTCGTCTTAGCCGTAGGAAGATCGGTTGGTCTGTTCCGGTAGTGATTTATGATGCTGGTGCCGGAAATAATGTGTCGTAATCGACAGCCAGTCAGCCCTCCTCACGATCCATCAACGGCTACATCGACGTCTTTGCCCAAGGCAGTTTGGCTCTGTCTCTGGGGTGGGCCAGTAGCACTGGCAGCTAACCGCAACTAACTGTTTTATAAGCTTGGGGTTGGCTGGAACCGCCGGCTGACGCCCGATTCCCTCCCACCAACTGATCGTTGACCGCCGAGGGACCCTTGTTTCAGACTTTAACCATCTGCGAGTGGCCGTGCGGATTCAAATGCTGGTTGCTGGTACGGCCGTCTGAGTGCGCGGTAATTTGCTCAACGCTGGTCGAGAGATCATAATCGAACGATTAATCCTTCAGAGATTCAGCTGTAGAACACTGTCTGCCATCTAACGCTGCTCGTGAGGGGACAGCCTACTAAACCAATAAGTGCTCATCGTGCTGGTGAATCTGTCGCGACATGCTACCTGATCCTGTGACATTTCGAGACGGTCGCGACCACGCGGGTCCCATCTTGCTGCTCCCGAATGTACTAAAACACGGCTGAGGTAGGATCGCGGGCTCTGTTCTAGGCCACAAGTCTCGCGAGAGATACCGGCGCTAAACGCACCCAGTACCGAAGACTGATACCCGACGCTTTCGAGTTATTGTTTTCGTTCGGTCGAAGGACTCTATCCTTGGTTGCCATCAGGAAGACGTTTCGAACCGTGGGCAGGCAGCCTCAGCCGCAACGGCCAAGGTAGCCTGTAGGCAGCACGTCGATGCCTAGAGACTAAGATGCTAATCTCTGCAAGTCGGATAGATGGAAGGCGACGTCGTAGGCCTGGAGGAGAGGCGTTTCCTGACATGTCAGATTTTCAAGTATAAACCGCATGCCAGGTACACTGAATTCCAGCTTTTTCTTCGTTTCCTGCTCAGCTTTTTTTGCCATGAGGCTAAGATCAAGCGTAGTATCTGTTCCCGCTCAGCTCAACCCCTAGCATGGGTCAAGGCCCCAGACAAGTTAACTCGATTTTTGGATTTGCGGGCTGGCACTTCTGCGCTTGCGTAGCGGCGGCTTTCCCACTGTGTCCTTGGTATTACACTGTCTCCAAGAGATGCAATGCGAAACTTTCAGATCCTTTATTGCACTTGTTGGTCGCACTAGCGATGCGAAGAAGGTGGGCTGTCAAGCTAAAACGCAACATTATCTTGGATAATGTCGCTTAGGCTAGATTGGCTGTATGGCTGCGATCTAGAACCTTGAGGAGACTACAATGTACTTTGCACGAAGCGCACCCGAAGTATCTCGAGCGATCGGGGCGACCGTAAGGAAGAATGTTTGAAATCGGCAGATGTTGAATACGAAGTAAGTGTTCTCGTGGGGTATGAAGTACGAAGTACCTACTTCAAGTACCTTCCTTACTTACAGTACCTAGGCACCCACGCTAGAAATTGGGGAGAAAAACATAAATACACTGATGCGCCGATATCCCTGGCCTTCGATCCCCAGCTGCAATCGCACCTCTGGCTTCAAACATGTACCTGGTAAACGAGAATAAAACTCCTCCATTTGACCACACATAACCCTTTAGAGTACGTCTTACCTCTAAAAGCTCCACGGTTTGTGACAGTAACTTGGCTGTGTCGGGTTTTTTTCTTTATCTTTCAGATGTCTGGCATTCTATTCTCACGTGTACGAATACTTGTACCATTCCTAAGGTAGTACTTTAGGGTAGGTATAGAGTGAGGTACGAAACAATGTACCTTATCTCGGAATGCACGACCGTGAGCCGGGACATTGCCAATTGGCTCGGCTGAGACACTAAAATCCGCCTCGAGTTCAACCTCCAAATCTGCCCCTTCCACACTGATTTGCAAGTATGCATTCTCTGTAATTGTTCACAACTCCCTGAGGCCCACACCACCGCTCGTGGAGAAAGGCTGCTTCATTGCAGACGACCAGTGACAGTTTGATAGCCAACACGTGATGATCAGTCTGGTCATTTGCGCCGTTGCCTGACCTCTGACCCCCCGGAGGTTCTGGGCCTTATCCACACCTATTTTATCATTGTGACAATAGTCACTTGCAGCGAGCAAGATGATGTCGTCACTTCAAGTGAGAGGGGCCGACCTCTCGGGCAATAAGCAAAAAGCCTTCGAAGATGCCAAAAAGATGCAAAAGCTGGTTGTTGAGCAGTGCTCCAAAACTGGCAAAGAACCTCCCCAATATCGACTCTCCGAGCTTATCGGCAAGGGTAGCTATGGACGTGTCTACAAAGCCACTTCCCTAACCACAAATCAACTAGTCGCGGTCAAGATTATCGATATTGAAGAGGGCGACACTGCAGACCCAAAACGGGCCGACACCTACAGTGACCTTCTCAAGGAAATCAACGCCCTGAAGCTGCTGAGCGAGAGTGGCGCCAAGAACATCAACCATGTTATCGACGCTCTACCCATCGGGCAGTCTATGTGGGTCATCACCGAGTACTGCGCCGGAGGCAGTGTTGCGACTCTCATGAAGCCGACCTCCCCAGGTGGTCTGCAGGAGAAATGGATCATCCCGATTTTGCGAGAGGTCGCCGAGGCCATGTTCTGGGTACATGGACAGGGGATCATTCATCGAGATATCAAATGCGCCAATATTCTTGTCACCGAGGTTGGAAATGTTCAACTTTGCGACTTCGGCGTTGCTGGTGTCATTGAGACCAAGTTCGACAAGCGCTCGACCGTTGTTGGCACCCCCCATTGGATGGCTCCGGAGCTCTTCGATTCTTCAACGTCCTATGGTACCGAGGTTGATATCTGGGCTTTTGGCGCTATGGTTTTCGAGATTGCCTCTGGTCTGCCGCCTAATGTTGCGGCTGGCATGGATTTTAACCGGCTGGGATCCTACCTGAAGTCGCATACAACACGTCTGGAAGGCGACCAGTATTCCGAAGGTCTTAAAGACCTGGCTGCATACTGTTTGGAGGATGATCCGAAGCAACGCCCTACCATTGGACAGGTTCAGGGACATCCTTACATCTCGAATACGCAAGACGAATACCCTACAATCTCTCTAGCTTCTCTAGTAAGAGCTTACAAGTTGTGGGAATCCCAAGGAGGAGTTCGCAAATCCCTTTTCTCAGCAGCCGGGGCTCAAGGGCCATCCGAGCTTTCATCCACAGCACTGGCGAGTGATGAGTGGAACTTCAGCACTACCGCCGCGTTCGACCAGCAGGTTTTTACAGGCGGTGACGATGCTCAAGCCGTTTATGATGTCTACGGTTCTCAAGTTGAGTTCAATCATATCAAGTGGGATGAGACCTCAAAGCCTCCGAAACCGAAAACGCGAAGGCGGCCACCTCCACAGCTCCCATCCGTTAAAGCACCTTTGGAAAAGGTGTTTGACCCAAACACCATCTCAAACTACGAAGATAACTCACGACTGTACTATGGACGTTTCTTTCCTGCGCCGGTACAGGACCCGCCGCCGCAAACCTCTGACTTGCCCCTTCGAGACGATTCGACCCAATCGGCGGGTGTTAGAGAGTCCTTGATTGATCTTGATGCATCACTACATGGAGGCGACCTATCAAGCTTTGTAGATCTCAACACCATGATAGCCGTCGATTCAAGATCATCCATGGATTACGACTTTGGCGATGCTCACTATGATAAACCGCCTTTAAGCGACCCAGCTGACCTCAAAAACAATCGGCGGACACAAGACTGGAAGTTCCCTTCGATGGTGGCCCCGCCTGCATCTGCCGCTCCTGAGATGTTTAGATTTCCGTTCAACGACGATACTCTGCCAAGTCGCCCACCGCTCCTCCATCATCCTACCGAACCCATCCAGCAATTGCCTCAATTCGGCGATCTCACAGTTCCCGAATCTACGATGGATAATCGTGCGTCAATGGGCAGCCTCATTGATCTTGACATGAGTCTTCCAGACCCTCCTATGGAATATCCAAGACCGTCAACTTCTCACTCAGATGTTGGTTCAATCACTGGTTCCGAACTGAGTGGCGCCAACCCATTCGAGCTTGAAAGACATACCTCTGTGTATATGATGCCTACTACCGTTCGGGAGCCCTCAATTTATGTATCCGACGACTCCGAGTTCTCAAACGCTCTGGCTGATCTCACAATAAGCGGGACCGTACGCAAGGAACTCTCGTTACCAGTCAACGGGCAAGACTTCATTACTCAGAGGCCGTACTCCCTTAGCGATTTTGCTGACACAGACCCTGAATTCCTCACCACGCAACAAACACCCGCGCCTGAACTTCCCCGGCTTAACGAGCAGACACGGCAGCAGCAGCAGCAGCCGCAGCCGCCGCCGCCGCCACCGCAGGAAGACTTCCGCCCTTCTTACTACCACTCCTTCCTCCCACCTGCTCCAACTGCGCCTGCACCCCAAGTCATGGAAGGCCAAGCATCTTCCGAACACATCAAAGAAGAGCTTCGGCGTATGGCCATGAGTCTAAATGATCACTTGAACCATGCAAATACGTACCTCTCTGGCTTACCAGTCCGACGCGCGAATACGACGAGGACGGAACCCATTGGAGATGTTGCATGAGCAAGACGATCGTCCAGCAAATAGAACAAGTGAAAGAGCAATTTGCCGAAGCTCACAGCAAGTTGAGGTTTCCGGACGATTAAGTAGTAATGCAGGGCGACTTTATGTTTGTCCAGACGTTCGTTATATAGTTTGCGGTATAGAACATGATTCTATCTGAGGCTCGCAATGGGAATTCCCGTGTAAACGAGGGCGTACGGTATCTGGGTTCACTAGGGAAAACCAATCATGTTACCCATCATCAGAGCTTGATACTTTTCGATCGCCTCTCCGAGCCTTATTAGCACGCCCGCTGCCAACATCTTCAACTCGGTTTCCTCACCCCCATCCTCTCCTCTTGTTCTCTCAAACACACCTGCAACCCATTCTCTCGTCTCAACAACTTCTCTACCCTGCGTCTCGCAAAGACGACGCATATCACCTCCGTTGACCTCCAATAGCGATGCCATGGCCACTAGCCAGCCCTTTGTAGCACTCAAATCGCCGAGGACGTGTACCCTGACCGCGAGCAACAGGTCCCAGAGCTCGGAGGTCAACTGTGGAAGAGATAGTGTCGAAGGGCCAGCAGCATGAATGATGATACCGAGAGTCTGAAGGTAAAGCGACAACAATCCATGGTTGAGAATCAAGGGCTTTGCGGAACGGAGAGCGAGCTGGAAGTGGGCAGTGAGAGGAAAGAAGAAGGATGTTGCGAGGAGTGCGGCTGTGATGTTAGGGATGGCGCGAGCGCGTGGTTTCGTTTTGGTAATAGACTTGTACCGAGCCGTAAAACTCTGAAGCTTTAGGACGTCGGGTCCTGTAGTCGCGTCGGCAGCTTCCACTGCAAGAGGGGCGAGGAATGAGGAGGTGAGTGACTGAGTGATGGTATCAAGGGCGTTAGATGGAAGGGGTTTTAGTGTCAAAGAGGAAGAGGACGTATTTTGGTTGTCTGATGACTCTAGATATAGTTGTTCCATCTTCTCAGGGAGTCGTTTTGAAGGGAAGGCGGCAGCGGATTGGTGCTGAGAAACATCGAACCCAGCGAGTTCCCGCGCCGACAATCCGACGGCAATGAGGACCGAAGTTCGCTGGGTGAGTGAGTAGTCCCCTTCAAAGAAGGTTCTCGCAAACCAAGGTGCCATGGCTTTGGGCTGTGAAGCAATCAAAGCAATCATTCCATGCAATCTCAAGTCGGAAAAGTCATCTAGTTCGAACTTATCTTGGAGCCCCACGAGCAACCCAGCGAGTTCATCAGCATGTGAGCTCACTTCACTTCCATAATTTGATTTCCGTCGGATAAGGACTGGAGCTGTCTGGATGGCAAGCTTTTGCTTATCATATGACTCAGAGTCGCGAAAATATCTGATTAGATCGCGGATGTACACTGGAGGCTTGGGCTTGTTGCGTTGGACCATCGTCGCATCGTCATCCGAGTTTTCTGAATCGGAGCCCTTCTTGTAGGGGATAAGATCCTCTTCCTCCTCATCATCTGAAGGATCGATCTCTTGAATGATAGCTTTAGGCTTGGCAGTGGTCATGACAGACTTCGGCGTTTGCCTCTTCTTGGCCGACTTGGGTTTAGATGTGTTGGTAGGAGATTTCCGAGACCGAGGAACCACTGCTGGCTGAAAAGAAGTCAGGATTGGGCCAATAGGGCCAACTGAATCCGAGACCTTGATGAGATCTTTAAAATACTGTGCTTCATCGGTGTCCATCTCTTCCATGTGGAAGTTGAGTTTCTTCTCCCTATTGTCAATGAGAGTAGATAAAGATTCTCCAACGATCATGCCGAGGAATCTCGCTCTAATCTGGGTTGCGCCTATCCGGTTTGATATTGAGTTGAGATAGAAGCCCGACCTCAATAAAAGTGTGAGTTTGATAGGTGATACCCGGTAGACGTAGCCTGCGGCAAGTAGCAAGATCTGAGTGTGAACTAAACCGAATCAGCCATGCTGTCATGTAGGCAGAGAGGATTTAAGTACCGTCTTGTTGTAGCATTGCTGCATGTTTTATATAAAGGTTGTCTCCAAATTGAGAGAGGCTTTTCTCGAGAACAGTCGTAATGGCGTCTCGGTCTTCTGCGAGGACTGCCAGCACTGCTCGTCGAATCGCTAAACCATCACCTAAGCCTGCTCCCGAAGACGAAATGCACCAATTTGTTAGGTGATCCTTCCTGATCTGATCGTCTCCAACAGCCGCTCTGATGACCTCCGAAGCAGCGGAGACCAGTTCATTTGGTGAGTTGTCTTCGAGGTTGAGACGGTTCAGGAACCTCTCCGAAAGATGGTGCAGTAGGATATGCAGGATTTTCTTCGAAGATTGTGGGCGCCGGAAAGTTATGCTGGAGAAGATGGACGGATCTGGTTCGTTGGCGAGGAGAAGTTCGTCAATTATAACCTTGACGAGTGTTTCTAGGAGGATAAGCCGTAAACCCCCGAAACAGATCGAAAGCCTTACCCGAGTAACTGAGCGACAAAGCTCTTTGGAATAGATCGGAACAGAAATTTTGCTCGTCTCTTGTGGGAGAAAGTCTCGCCCAGGTTGTAATATTTCGTCCCAGCCAGTCACTGTACTCAATCCCATCAGCAAGCCATTGGACCTCGTGCCGTAGCCCCTCGCGCCCTGTAATTGTCAATGCTTCGGCAACTACAGATGGGATCCGACCACTGGCAAGGATTGAGATGAGTTGCTGAGATTGTCCCTTCTTTATAACCGAATTTGATACGCCTTCAACCGAAGACTTCCATATTGTGTGAACTGAGCCTTCACCCTCCAGCACAGCGCAGAGCAAGTGGACCATGGTAGTAAGATTAAGAGAAATGTCATCTCGTCTCGAGTCCTTCCCGCTGAGCCGCGATTCCTGGATCAAAGCCTTAACCTGAGCGACAAGGGCGTTTAGCCCAGAGACACTCTGCAAGCATCGAAGGAAGAGTTCCAAATCTTGAATCCTTAGCGCTTCATCCCGACTGCCATCTATGACAGAGCCTTCTCGCAATAAAGTCCAGTAGTTTGGTGCGATTTCAGAGACTAACACATGTACTACCGCAGCGCTTTTGGGGCCAGGCACTTGCAAAATAAAGCCATTCGAGGTTGATTTGCCATTGATGAGAAAGCTGAGAGCAGCAATAAGGGTGTCGTAGTCAGGTTGAGCCTTGAGTGTGTCTAAAGCCTCGTCGACAGAAGAGATAACAAGACTCTGGTTGACCTCTTCGACCTTCTTAGTCGACCTCACCTCCGTCAGAAGGGGTTCGGGTTCTTTCCTGGGCTTAAGGTAGGTCGTACTAATAGGCGTTAGCAGTTCGTCCATATTCGCGACACTGCCGTGCATAGGTTTTTCAGCAAAATGGTTTGTAAAAGAAAAACGAAATTTAGGGAATTGACTACGCCGTGTGTGCTGCAAGAAAAGCGAGGCAACTCTCATTCACAGCATAAAGTAAGGTACCTAGGTAAGCAACCCCACCTTCACCGAGCTCCACCGAGCTGTCGCTATGACGCCCCTCCCAGGCTTCAAGCTCCAACTCCCTGTCCCGTCTTGACATCTCACCGAAGCCACCATTTCTCGGACCCTGTTGAGCTTCTCCCGTCGCGATTTTGCTTAGGAAGATGGAGGTGGACACACGAACGGCCGCCGACGCCGACAGTGGCTCTGAGGTGGCACGATGGTAACCGCCTTGTACTAGTTCAACCCGCCAAATCCACTGTCTGACCATTTATAGGAAGTACCTCGATCAGATCCGTCGAGAGGCTGGCCCGTTCACAGACCCCGAGGCTACAACCGAGGAGTTTCTGGCACAGTTTGAAAAGTTCAAGATCCTGTAGGGCTTTGCCAAGGTCACAATGTCGAAAGCGACGCTAATAGAGTGGATAGGGTCATGTTCGTCGAACCGCATCACGAGTGAGATCTTCCTGATACTGACTGAACAAACAGCGGCGCAGGCGGACTAGGATGCGAGATTCTAAAGAACCTTGCCATGTCACGGTTTAAGAATATTCACGTTATCGACATGGGTCAGCACCACCGTCGACGATGCAGCACGAAAGCCACTCATTAACGTACCATCTCAGATACCATCGATATCTCGAACCTGAACCGACAATTCCTCTTTCGTAAGGAAGACGTAGGCAAGTACAAGGCCGAGGTTGCTGCGGCTTTTGTGAAGAGGAGAGTGAAAGGTGTTTCTATCACACCCCATAACAACAGAATACAAGACTTTGATGAGGACTTTTACAAGCAGTTTCAGCTGGTGATCTGTGGGTTGGACAGCATTGAGGCTAGACGATGGATCAACAACATGCTAGTATCTATCGCCGAGGGAGCCGAAGACCCCGATGCGATTAAGCCCCTGATTGATGGAGGAACCGAAGGCTTCAAGGGCCAGGCAAGAGTCATCTTCCCATCCATCACGTCGTGTATCGAATGCCAACTGGACATGCATGCTCCGCGAGCCGCTGTTCCTCTTTGCACTATCGCCTCCATCCCTCGCCAGCCCGAGCACTGCATCGAGTGGGCACACGTCATTGCTTGGGAAAAAGAAAAACCGTTTCCTAAGCTGGACAAGGACGATCCGGAGCACGTCAACTGGCTCTACCAGAAGGCTCTGATCCGTGCTGAAGAATTCAATATCCCCGGAGTCACTTACTCTCTTACACAAGGTACCATCAAGAACATCATCCCCGCCATCGCATCTACAAATGCCATCATCGCTGCGGCGTGCTGCAACGAAGCCTTCAAGATTGCAACCACCTCGGCGCCTTGTCTCGGGTTCGAGAACAACTACATGATGTATTCAGGAAACGACAGCATTTACACATACACTTTCAAGCATGAGAAGAAGGATGACTGCCCAGTATGCGGTCGTCAGGCTCGACCCCTCGAGGTGGATCCAGAGTCAACGCTCCAAGAGCTTATCGATTCGCTCTCCCTACGCCCAGAAGCTCAATTGAAGAAGCCTTCGATACGAGCTGAGGGAAAGACGCTGTACATGCAAGCGCCCCCGAGCTTGGAGGTAAAGACTCGCCCGAACCTGGAAAAAACCATCGATGAGCTTGGGCTGGAGAACGGCCAGCAGGTCGTGGTAACTGACCCGGCCTTCCCCTTGGAATTTAACTTCTTTTTAAAATTTAAGAAAGAGATTTGAGAGTGAAGAGATGGAACGGCGTTTGACAAGATTTTGCGCATTTTCGGCGTTGGAGATGCAATGACGGATGAAGATGTGATGGGAGCTAGCGGTAGAGACGATGTACCATGGGCTTTGCAGACAACGAGAGACAGTAAGAGTTCTGGTCATGGTATCATTCTTTTTATCTACCCGAAAAATTAAAGAACTGGAAATTGGTGGCACGAGAAACTCCGACCGGTTTACCGCGCCATGTTGACAACCTGCTGTTCAAGCTTCTGACATTTCAGCTTCAGGTGCTTCACGGACTCAAGGAAGAGCTCGTCACTGTCCCACTGTCCCGTGCTCTCGATCGAGAAGATGAAATGATCTCTCCGTCGCCCCAGCTTGACCTTGCCCTCAAACTCGTCATGTCGTAAACACTCTCTGCTGACGGTGTCCTTCAGAGCATCGACCACCACCGCCTTCGCCTCTCCCTCGTGGCCCTCATACCCGCTTCCTGCTTGCGAAGCCTCTTCCCTTGTGACTTTCTCCAACCCGATCACGCCCTTGGGGAAGCACTTTGCGAATTTCTCTGCGTGGGCGCCGATGATAGGCTTGGTGATGTTGATTGTAGGGAGCAATCGGTATGAAGCGGTTGCGACAGGAGAGAACTTGGCGTGGTCGGCTCCAATACCCTTGTGCATGTGCATGGCGAGGTTGATTGTCTGCCTCGGTCGCAGCTTGGCGATCAGGATATCCGGGTTCGTGGGTTGAATCGCATCTTCGCCGCTGAAATACTCGACCTGCTTGCCCGTCGGGGCAAAGACGATGTCCTTGGCGTAGACATGCGCATTGTGATATGCCTTGGTGGGATCGGATTCATACGGCGACGCATCTGGATTGACCGTGCATTGAATTTTGAGCTCCAGCCGCACCGTATTCCAATCAAAGCAGCCCGCGTAGGGATCCTCGCCAGGTTCGGGTTTCTTATGCCATTTGAGGAAGTTGTGTAGACCCTCGCGACCGCCCTTGAAGGGAATGAGACCTAGACGGTGCGCCAGCACTTCATCTTGAATAACAGAGGTGTTGTTCTCAATGTATACATTTTCGATGGCGAGAGTAGGGATCTCGGCGAGGAGGATGCGGCGGAAGGCATTGGCGAGTGAGGCATCGATGCCGACGAGGGAGAAGGAGGAGAGGAATTGGTCGTTTTGGTGGAAGTTGACGGAGAAGGCCGAGCGGAAGCGAGAGATGTCAAAGGAGTGGTTTTCGCCAGGGAAGTGACCGGGGTAGTCAGTTGAGATGTTGTTCGTGACGGTTTCCTTATTGATGCCGACGGTCTGCGATCAGGTTAGTGATCAACACCTTCCTCCCCTCAGTAGAAGGGAAGGGTCTGACCTGTCGTTCAACAAAATCCTCTTCAGTGAGGGAGTTCCTCCACGCAGCCTGCTGTGTGGGAGCCATGGGGTTAGGGATAGCACGCCTCGATTGGAAGTTCTGATGCGATAAGTGACGATGGAGGAAATTATTTTTTGATGCTCCTCTACGGTGAAGCTCGGTAAGCGACGGTGAGGACTGGAGCTGAGACCCACCACACCGGGCTTAGCGGCATGTCCCTGCAGATGCGTGGGCAACTCCACTCAGGACAGCAAAACAAATACCAACACTGCGCACACGCAGCCGTGATAGCCCCACAGACAACTAACGATCCCTGGGCTGAGGCTTGTGAAACTCGTTAGAAGATGCCTTCGTGGGTATTTTCCGCCTCCTGACAAGCGAGCTTTAGTTGAGCCTCGAAGGATCTAATAATTAGTAAAAGTCATTGGCTCGAAACCCCCCTCCCCGGGCTCCGATTTCAGGAGGACCCTTGAGATTGTCTTCATTGGCAAACACCATCCGAGCCCTGGTTCTCTGCCTCCGAAACTCCGGTCCGGCCTCCGGTCCGGCAGCGCCTTGGGAGAAGTGCGAGCGACCCGGAGGTGATGTCAGCACAAAGTCAGATCATGTCCTCTGCAAACTTGCATTCTCGCCCTTGTATGCCATTGAAACCCTGTATATACAGCAAGGATTAGACAACTCCTTTGGCATCGTGACCTCGGTCCATGCTTCAGGTGACACCTGGTGACAGAGTGCGCCAGGGTGGCATAGGACGCCGCAAGGCCGCAAAGGGCCAAGGAAATCATGTCGATTCATAACGTCTCCCCGAAGAATCAGAGAGACCCGTGCGCTCTGTGAAGAATGCGACGCCATCTCACCATCTCATCTGGTCGAACTTGACCGGCCCGGTTCTCTGATGGACAAATGCTGCACAATCTGGCAGGGACAGGCATTGCGCTGGCCTACCTTACCGGCATCGTCCTCAGCCTGGACTAGGTCGGCTCTTCATCGGTTTTCGGACCTTGACATTTAGGGTGACAAATGTAATGGATTTCCATGACTTCTGAATCGAATGGGACATGTATATATAGAGGCCTTTCCTTCTGCTGTTTGGACTCGAAACTCGCTCAACACCAATCACACAATCGTGACACCCGAGCTGCTACTCCAACTCCCAAGCCACTTACAAGCCAACACCCTCCAAACAAAATACCGCGACCACAACCCCAATCAAGATGCTTCACCGAATCCCCATCGTCACGTGCGTCGACTCCTCTTCATTACTCTAACATGTGCTGACTCGTTTCTAGCAACGACCCCTGGGAGAACTACAACCCTTACTCTAAGCCAGGGCAAAAGGGACATCACCATCACTCCTCGTCTACCTCTAAGCCCCGCACAGTCGAGCCTGTGACTTTGGCGGAGATCGAGGCTCAAGCCGCCAAGGATGAAGTTGCTGAGACTCAGCCTTTAAAGTCGAATTAAAAAGACTTCCCCTTCCCTAAAGGAGGGTTCATATGAGATGTACGACAACGAAAGGATTGATGTCAAAAAACGGGAGTTTGATGAAGATGGATATTGGTTGCACATGCTTCATGACCTCTCTTCTGTGATGTAGTTTGGATACCCAGTGAAAGAAACGGTAATAATTTGTTATTCTATCGGATCCGGTTTCGCGAGATACTTTGAATTTCACCGACGGTGTCTGTCTCTGTGAGCGGGTGAAGCCATTGGCCCAAATCTCCTCATTTCCAATAATTGATACACTATCTACTATCTAGACTACAGTTAATTCATATCCCATTTCGTGTCCACGCTGTTCTCCAGCCCATGCTTTGCTCTGTATTTACTCGATATCCTCCATAGTCCACACGTTGGCACCCTTCTTTTCAACATTCACCTTCAATTTGGAGAGCACGGCTTGCCTGCGGGCTCGCTTATCCATCAATTGCCCCTTTTCTTCCTGGCTGAATCCGCTCAGCTTCTTCCTGGGCGGCGTTGCCTTCATAGAGGCACTCAACGACATGATACTATTCCCAAGACTGTGTCGGAAGTTTCGGGAAGGAATAGACTCTGGCGAGAACATGACACTCTTTTTTGGCTGAGGCGTAATGGGAGATCCTTCCCGGCTGAGAGAGTTGAGCCGAACTCTGCGCAGCTGATTCTCTAAGACGTCGATATCACCGCTTCGCTTCTCGACCATTGTCGTCATCTTGGTGATTGTGCGTATAACAGCCTCGACCGTTGGCACGTTGGTGCTGCCGTTTCCTGAGGCGCTGAACATGGAGGCGATTCTAGTCTTAAGAAGCGTGAGTGCCTCCTCGGCCTCGGCTAGGAGCTTGGAGAAGTTAGCAGACTCTCGTCTGAGCTCATTTTGCTGAGTGGCTTGCTCGGCGCTGAGCGGCAATGATCGAGTAACGTCCGCTTGATCTGGGTCCATTCTGATTTTAAGAATCTTCCTCAGGTCTTCTTGCTTAGCTCGAAGCCGATGCATATCCCGGGCAAGTTCTTGGACTGTGTCGAGCTTATCTTCCAAGTCCCGAACTCGCCCGTCCTCCAAGTCTGAGTGTAGATCGTTGTCCAACACTTCGCCCAACTCGTCAATCTCGCACAGAACCCAATCGTCTGGATCCTCCAAATCACATTGACTTCGTCCCCCCTGCTTGCAATTCTCAATGTTCCCCTTGATGAAGGCCTTGACGGTCCGAGAATTCAGGCCTAGGGTGTCGATCATTGAGTTGATGTCTTTGTAAACGGCCTCAACCTGGCTAGGAACGCTCTCCTTGGCTGGTGGCGCAACGTTCGAATGAGCGACGAACTCATCCAATGTCAATGTACCTTCGACTGCAGAAGCGAGTATCTTCTGTACCTCGTCATCCTCTTCATCAACCAGCGGTTGCGTCTCTTCAGCCTCTTGTCGAGCCTTCATTCTCCTATGTTGGGCCATGAAAGGATCTTCCGGTGGAGCACCTTGGTCTCGGCTGGTGATCGAGGCTCCGATTTGCGATTGAGACTTCTTCGGCCCCAAGATCTGCGAGGCCATCCCTGGGGCGCTTACTGATCTGTGCGCTTCGTTCCTGATGACTCGGCTTGGTATGGCCCCGCGGACTGGGCTGGGGGATCTAGGACTTGTCTGGTTTGGCCGTGGGAAAAGAGGCGCGTTACGGCTGATTTCGCCAAAGAGCGGACGATGACCTTCGTTGTCAGGCCTGATACTACCTGGTGTAGTTCCACCGATGCCCCCAAAGGAACTTTGAGGAGTGAATCCAGGTGTTAGACCGGTCACGCTAGGACTCAAGTCCTTGGCAACATCCACACCGCTGCCCTCAGAACCCTCATTCTCGTCCTCGTCCTCCTCGCTTTCGAGCTCAGACTCATCGTCACTGGACTGAGGAACAGGAGGAACAAACGAAGACTCCTTGGATGGTGCCTTGGGAGCAACAAAGTCGGAGGCTAGAGGGGGATCACTGGTTCCCGTCTTCGTTTTCGGCGCATCAGGAACAGCTGGTTTGGCTGGCTTTGCAAAATCTGACGGTAACGGAGTGTCCTGAGCATTCTTTGCGTTTTCTATAGGCTTAGACACCTTGACAAAGTCTGGTGGCAATGGAGCGTCTATTTGCTTGATAGTTTGAGGGGTTGATGAGAAACTCGACCTTGCAGGAGTGGTAGCGGATCCATAGAGCTGATTAGGCACGTTGGATGCCCCTGAGGACGAGGATGAATCGCCCAATGGATATGATAGCCGGCTGGTAGTATCAGGCGGTAGGGGAGCATCCTCTTCAGTCTTGACCTTGGGTGTCTCAGGTTCCTTGTCTGCAGGCTTCGCGCCGAACGGTCCTCCGAATGGATTTGACCCAAAGAAGCCACCAGTTTGTTTTGGTGTTTCTTTTGCAGATCCAAACAAGCCCCCGCCTGCCTTAGGGGTCGATTGCTGAGACCCGAATATACCTCCACCAGGTTTAACAGCATCGGACTTTGCGCCAAACAGTCCCCCAGTCGAGGTAGGTAACTTCGACGGTTGTCCAAAGACAGATGACACAGGGGGAGACGATGTGGGGAAGCCGAACTTCGCTGGGGCAGGTGTCGAGGTAGGCGTGGTAGACTCAGGACTTGTCTGAGCAGGCGGGAATAGCGAGGATTGGGTCTTGGGCTGTGGTGTCTCTTCCGTTGACTCCATGGTATCCATGTCATCATCCTTGGCTGCGGGCGTTGTTACCGCAGGTTTGGCGGCGTCGTTCAGGGCCGAGCCAAAAGCACTGCCAAAGAGAGATGAGCCAGACGGCTTCTCGTTGCCATCCTTCCCTAGCGGATCTGGTTTGAATGAACTCTCAAGCTTGAAGGGAGTTGATCCAAAGACACTGCCGGTGGGTTTGTCTTGCTTAGGAGGGAAAGCGGTATCCATGTTGGAGCTGGAAGCAAAAGGACGGGCCCCTGTCTTGTTTTCGCCACCAAAGACACTAGACCCGGTGTTTTTATTGGCGACAGATGCGAAGCCACTTGAGCCAGCGAACCCAGCGAACCCCCCAGAAGTCGGGGCTACTGAGGGAGTTGCGTTCGTTGCTGCCGCGCCGAAGGGGTTCTTATTGCTATTCGCAAAGCTTGCAAAGCCAGACTGACCGAATGCAGGAGCTGGCCCGGCTCCTGCTCCTGCAGATCCTCCTGTTGATGCCGTTGCCCAAGGCGAAGATTTTGCGCCTATCTGTGAAGACTGACCAAAGCCGATAGCACTTGGCTGACCAAACGTTGGCCCTAAAGATGGGGTTGGAGCGCCAAAGGTGCTCGACCCAAAGGCTGCACCACCGGTATTAGTTGAAGTGGAGGCTGCGCCACTCGCTCCCCAGGGTGACGATTTTTGACCCAACTGGGTTGATGATCCAAATGCTGGGGCAGCAGGTGTTGACGAACCAAAGGCAGATCCGCTGGGTTTCGAGAACGGAGATGCAGGAGTCGCTGGTGCCGCTGTAGACCCATTAGTCGCGGTTAAGCCCGGATATGTTGTTGCTTCTTTGATCGAGTCGTTATACACAACCCACCATGAGCACAACACGCCTTCGTGAGTTAGTACCCAGAAGCCAGGGAGAGGTCCTGGCGATTCCTCGAGCTCAACGTCCGCGGGAATCGGCTTGTACACCTTCTCTTTGCCTGACAAATCGAGAGCAACACCAATCGGAGTAGAGTCATCCATGGAATCTGTCATGGGCAAGGTTGGTCGTTTAGTATCGTCGAGGAACTCGGTCGTCGTAAATACTCCAGCGATAGATTCGGCTGGCTTATCAGTAGCAAGCGGGGTCTTAGATCGAGTCAATACACCCATTTCGGATGTTGCTGTAGACGATACAATCAAGAGGTCTTGCAGAGCAGGTGGGAAGTCTCGTAAGCGAAGGATAGAATGATGGGGAACCTTGTCAGACCCAAAGGGCTCAACCGGGTCAGCAAGCTTTTGGAAAGTGAATGATGAGGGCGGTTGTCGAGTAATAAGAGAATAGAGGGAGGTTGGCGGTGACTCGTTATTGGATGCGTGAATTGAGAGCCAGAGATTATTCTCCAGCCAAGTCAGAGATGAGACTTGTTTGTATATTAGCAGGAGTCGTTTGTGAAAAAATTATGCTCACATACCGTAGACGTCGCCGACGTTTGGGGGCTTGGAAATATCCCCTTTGCCCTCTCCTTCGGGTGTCATTTGATGGATTGTGCCATCAACGAAACCAGCGCACAGTTGTTTCCCTTTGGAGCTCCAGCTAACGCAGCTAACTTGGTTTTTCAAGGCATTGCTAATCCGCTTCTCCTTCAAGTTCGCCATGTGAAGGTCTCCATTGTTCGTCACAATGGCACATAGCTCCGACTTCTCGGGCGTAGGGTTCGGAACGAGAGCCCTTAAAGTCTCGCCATTTGTTGACAGCTCGAACGCCGAGTTCGTCGAGCCCTGCAGGAGGGACTGCACCTCATACACAGCCAGACCACCGCCAGTTTCAGCGGACAGAATCAGATAGTTCTCGTCAGCCGTAAAGGCGAGCTGCGACACTCGCATGGGCATAGGGATCATGAGCTGTGGCTCAAAACGGCGTATGTCAGAATCGCCATCTTTTGGCGCTTCGAAAGATTTCCGGACGGAATCGGTCGCGGCGAGGACGATCTGGTCAGGCCCAGCTGCGGCGACAAGGCCTTTTCGCGAGGCGATGCTTAGAAGCGACGCGGTCGAGGAGGGAAGATTCGACCATGATGTAGTTAGGCGAACTTTGGCGTCGCCGGCGATAGAGAGAAATCCCAGAGCCTAGGACGAGAAGAGTCAGAATCCAAGTCGACGCGATCAGTGATATCAGCAGGCTGCTCAAAAGCTGCAACTTACCTCGGTCTGAATAGTTTCCAAATCAGATCCTTGAGTGGGTCCCCCAGCTCCCGTCGCATTTCCAAGCATGGTGTTTCCGGAATTGCCAAAGCTAAAAGCCATGACTGAAGCTAAGTAGCCGGCCTTGAAGAGAAGACCTGAAGCTCATAAATTCGCTCTTCTTTGGTGTTTGGTTTGCGCACAGGCAGCTTTGTTCTTTGGCGGCTGAATAGTTGTTTGGGTCCCGAGCTTTTGAGAACGTGATTGGTCGAGATAGGCGCGCTCTGTACGGTGGAGAAGCAATTAGAATCGATCAAGATATTGGGAAGAAACAAAAGCAAACGAAGGAGGGGAATTAATGTTAATATACGGAAGAAACGGCTGTTCTCGCGAGTGTGGATGCACCTGCCTCATACCGCCGCCTCGTATTTCCGTCCTTCAACTTTTCGAGCTTCCCCAGTATCACGTGGAAGTTCAAGCCACCCCTGGTGTAGTGCGGCCCAAGGCCAAACCACCCAATCAAGTCGCGTTCCTGACAGGAGCTGCGAGGCAGCTTTTAGCCTCGTCATCAGCTCTGCCTTATTAACCTCAACTTTCACGAAACGCCTTTCTGAGATACGCCGGATTTTGCATCTTCACGACACCTTGCGCGACGAATTCGACTCTCGGACCACCGTTTAAACAGGATTTTAGATCGGAGATAGTGCCTTGATCCACGATGCCAGGCTTCGACTTCTCCAACTACAACCGCAATGCGGCCCTACACGCCCGTGGAGTGCCTCTCCCCAAGGCGACCAGTACAGGAACAACCATCGTAGGATGCATATATGATGGTGGTGTCGTGGTGCGTATCCTTGTGAATTCGAATTCTTCGGACTTTCGATTTCCCCCGAGCTTGTTACCTAGCTTCGAACGATACCTGCCCTCAGACACCAATACTGACATCCTCCACTGTAGATCGCGGCTGATACCCGTGCTACCTCTGGTCCCATTGTTGCCGACAAGAACTGCGAAAAGCTTCATTACATCTCCCCTCAGATCTGGTGCGCTGGTGCCGGTACTGCTGCTGATACCGAATTCACCACCGCCCTCATCTCCTCCCAGCTCGAGCTGCACTCCCTCTCCACAGGCCGCAAGCCCCGCGTTGTCACCTGCATGACCCTTCTCAAGCAGCACCTCTTCCGATACCAGGGTCACATTGGTGCTTATCTCGTGGTGGCCGGCGTAGATCCCACCGGCACCCACCTGTTTACCGTTCATGCCCACGGATCTACTGACAAACTGCCCTATGTCACCATGGGTAGTGGAAGTCTGGCGGCCATGTCGGTTTTCGAAACTCAGTGGAAGCCCTCGCTCACAGAGGATGAGGCTGTCAAGTTGGCGAGCAACGCAATTCTAGCGGGTGTTTTCAACGACCTGGGTTCTGGTTCAAACGTGGATGTGGCGGTCATCACAAAGGATAAGACGACATTGAAGAGAAACTTCATCAAGCCCAATGAGAAGAGCGCGAAGCTCCAAAGCTATGCATTCCCCAAGGGCACCACGGCAGTGCTTAATGAGAAGATCATTAAGAAGAACGAAATAGGGCGATACATCAGTGTGGCGGAAGTACCCCTTGACGACGAGAAGATGGATGTTGACACTTAGAGAACTAAAGCGGCTACGGTTTACATGGGTAGAGCAGGACTTGTAATAACACATCGGGGTACATTAGAAATGGGAGCACCTCTTTTGCCCTTGCGTGTAATGATCTTCTCGGGGTCTCAACACATGTCTCTCCTCATCTCCTTATTGAGTGACCATTGAGAGATTAGAACTGGGTGCTTGGTATGTACGATCCTTCAAACCTCTCCGTCAATTATGTACAGTTTCGTCAAGAGGTTGGAGGCCAATATTTCTAGATCAGACATGCCATCCCATAATAAATCCCAAGCCATGCTCTCGCTAAATAATCAGAGAACGAATAACCTCCCATTCATTGGATTCTTTCTTCAACTGGACACTCCCATGTGATTCCCTCTGTGGGTCAAGCCAACCCCTAAAACGTTTTATGCAACGTGATGCGACAAAACCGCCCAAAACTCCGATTAATTGGGTATGGCGGTATAGCTCATAATCATTATTGTAGTTGTGTAGATGCTCAAGGGGGAGCTTGCTGGTCTGTGGCTTATGGTTTCAAGCCGAACATTGTTCGTGTTCGGGACTTGCTTCGAGCTTTCTTCTTGTCCTTCTTAGGAGATACCTTGTCATCATCGTTATACTTGGCTTTGTGAATCCTGAGGCGTAACATGAGTAACCGCTCGTGAAGTTAGGGACCCTTCCAAGACTTACCAACTATTGCCCACCATACTCATTCCCTTGGCCTCGGCCATGCGGTAGAACTTGGCACTGTTCTTTAAGTTTTTCTTGCATCCAATGCCCTGGGCATAGCAGAATCCGGCTTCCGCGAGGGCGTCGACGTCACCCCAAGCTACAGACGTCAGTACTTTCCTCGGCGATGTAGTAATAGAAACTCACTTCCAGCGATCTCAAAGCAACGCAACGCCAAAGACTTGTCTTGCTCGATTCCCCATCCGTTCATATGGCTAACGCCAAGTTCGTAAATACTTAGAGCGAATTGGGCTTTGCGAGTTCGTCGCTCTGCAAAATCCACGTGCTTTCCCTCCTTGACTTGATCTTCATCGTCCGCAATTTCGACGCTGGCATATTCTGCAGCTTTTCTCAACCATTCGACACCCTCTTTCTGGTTTGCACGCATGCCCCACCCATGTCGACACGCAAGCGCGTATAGAAGCATAGCAGTGGGGTTGTTGAGACGGGCGGCATATCGGAGATGGTAAGTCGACTCGTTCAGCGAGCCGTCCTCGTGGCACTTGATTCCCTTGGCTAAGTGCTCCTCGGCACTCATTTCTGATGCAGAAGGGGCCGTTGAGCGAACCCCAGGAGGTGGTTTGATGGTGCTGGCAGTATCACTCGTAGTAGTTGACGCCGGTGTTCTGCCTCGAACGGGCTCACGTGAAGGCGAGGCCCGACTCCGGCCTCTCGGAACATCTTCTGATTGCCGTGTGTCCTCTGTGGACGTCCTGCTCGTGTTTATTAATAGTGGAGCTCCCAATCTTGGGTGCTCTCCACTGACTTTCCGCGTGTCGGTTGACGGTCTCGTCATTGAGCTAATCGTACTGATAGCATCGTCGGGAACGGTCTTTGCGGAAGAACTGGACGGTCTCGTGGGCGGCGAGGGGGGAGCGCCGCCCTCAGAGATCCGCTGGACATTACTCGGAGGGACAATCGGTTGCTCCCACCTGTAAGATGCCTGTGTCGGATGATCCATGGGCTCCGATCGTTGAATGGCTTTACCTCTTGGCAGAGAAAACTTAGAATAGATATACGACGGAGCTCCCTTCTCCTCTCCTTGCTGGTCTAAGAAGGCCTCACTGTGCATGCTCACTGGGGTATGAGCAGACTCGTCTGCCAGGATAAAAGAAGGCTGACTGTCGGATGAAGTTTGTCTGGAAGGAAGATCCATGGCGGGCGTCCCAGCCCTACTTAGCGGCCGGGAGAAGTTGAAATTTGGCCGCGGCAAGGCTGAAGATTCCGATCCCACTGAAGGTGATCTACGGAAAGGGCCAATTCCCGGTGATGCCATGACGCTCGAGAATGCAGCGCTTCCAGATGAGAGTTTTCGGGGCGGTAGTGAGTGAAACGAGCCGACCATGTTACCACTCTCCTCCTCGGGTGTCAACAAGGGTGAAGACGCAATACTCGATGACCTTCCAGGAAATAGAGATTTTGGAGGGGCCAGGCCGATCTCATCAAACGAATGCGGCTTCTGCTTGTCCAAGGGAGATTTGATGGATGCACTGGGTTGTGGTGAAGCCAGAGGCAACTTCTCCTCGATATGCGGCGACCCAAAAGGAAAGTTCTCATCTGTAGGTGCAGGAGACCTTGCGGTCAGTCTATCTGCTTGAGGCTGAGTCTCAGCGGACTGGAGAGGCGAAGGTGAGCGTTCCCTCCGAGCGCCGAAGTATGTTTCGTTCTCCTCAATGTTATTCATCTGACGTCCTCGTGAAGGATCACGCGGGGGCAGGGCAGGCATGCTCTCCTCAGGAGTAGGAGGTATCCGGCTCATTCGCGGGTGCATCGACTTGGGACGCTCGACCTCATCCGAATAAGGATCCTCGATTTCTGTTCTTAGCCCCAGGCCTGAATTGCTTCGAATTGGGGAGTCACCCATGTCGGATGCTGAATCCTGGGACATTGAACGAAAGTAGTCTGAGCGGCCCTGAACGATCAAGGGACTCTCCACCGTCAGAGGTGGCAGTCGGCTCATCCTGTTTCCCTCCTTGGTGCTCTCCTGTAGTTGGCGAGCGAGCAGCCTGCTCTGCATCGCGAAGGCGTCCAGAGGGGACAGCTCTGGGGGGATTTCACCGGCAACATGGAGGCGAGGTGAGCGTAGAGGTCGCGAAATAGAGGAGAGATTTGAGTGCTGCGATTCAGATCGCAAGTCGAGTAGGGAAGGTCGATGCGCCATGGCTCGTGGCTTGCTCTCGCGGTCCTAGTCGTTGTAGGTCCTATCCATCTGACGGCGAAACAACCCGGTCTGGCGATCAAAGTCGCAAACGAGGCCGCCCAGTCTGAAGGACTCCGTGTCGATCTGTAGTGAACTACTGCTTGTTATTTATGTTGTTGAATTTGGTTGCTGGTTTAAGGAGTGTCTCCCAATCGCCGACTTGAGGATGGCGTCACAGCGCAAGTCGAACAGGGGAGTAAGACGAATGAAACTCCAACTAGATTATGGTTGAGAAAAGAATAGGCCAGGTGCTAGACAACAGATGGTCGACGGCGCAGACGCAAGCGAGGTCAGATCGAGACCATGGGTGCTGACAGGTGGTGGGCTCGGCGGTGGACGACACCTTGGTAGACGGGGGCCAGCGATCGAACGGCCTGAGGAGCGGATCAAGGAAACGATCAGCGACGGCAATGCTCGACGTAGGTCTGTCGAAAAATGAAAGCGTGCTTGCGGCGGGTCGAAACGAGCGACGGCCGGTAGCAGGACAATATCGTAACGGGTCTCCGGGGGTGACGTTGCGTCGGGGTCGTTGGGGAATCTGGAAATCGCGAGGCCGTACTTGGGTGGACGTCGAAAGATGGATAACGATAACAAGGTCTCGAGAAAGAGCGACAAGGCGAAAGACGCCAGTGATGAATGGTTTTGCGTCCTTTTGTGACGGCACGCAGTCGATTTACTTGTCTTAAAGAGGTAGTTGTCAGGTCGATAGATGCATGAGGTTGAAAGAGACGGCGGTCGCAGTGTCTGCTGCAGCACCGCTTTACTGTGCACCACTTGCTATACGAGCACTTGGTTAACGAGTCGAACTGCGCTACCGCAGAGCAGGTACCTGCCACAACGGGCCAGGAGACCAGAGAGGAGGATGGACTCTAGTGGACTCTAGTGGACTCTAGCGGACCCTCTAGCGGACATTGGGTGGAGACGAGACAGGACTCAGTCGACCACCGGGTCGCTGGAAAAGAAGGTTAGTTCACCGTAGCGGCATCTGCACAAGGGGCGACTGCGGACATAATGATGAAGCAATAGAGCCCTGCTGCCGCCGAGGGACTGCTCTGATTATTCTGTCGCTGTCAAGCCTTTCGAGCCTCTTCAATGGCCCTCTCCACCATCGACTAAACCAAGCATCTCAGTCTCCACTGATCCCAGGCCGCTTCCAGGGCTCTAGCGGAGCTGATGCAGGGGATTTGGCGCCACCGGGTCTGGGGTACAGTGGTCGCTTTTGGCCGCGGTATCGTGGTGTTCATTTCCACCTCGAATAGTTGACACTTGACAATTTGCTTGGTTCGATTTCCCATCGACCCTCGGTCCCTCGTGATGCCTTTAGAGGCCTCTCATCTGTGGTCGTTGCCAACCCTCTCTCTCTGGCCGCCGAGGGTGTGCGCTTTACGGACGGGATTCAAGCCCCCTTTTCGCCAGGAACCTTGAGCAATGCTAGGCTGACCCCTGACCACAAACGGCCTCTGCATCGATCTAGCCTGCGCCCAACTGACTCTCGATTTTTTAATAGCAACATGGGATCCATCGGGGGCCGAACCCGCCAAGCACTACTTTGCATGGGGCAGCGATTTTAGGAACCCAAGTTCACATAATTAACCCATATATCGCGAAGGCAAATCACAGACTGGGACGACGCATTCCCGAGAATGACTGTTTATTGTTTACCAGCCAATCGTTGGGCTCTCGGTCACTCTTCGCGTCTTCGACATGTCAGCTGTCAACTTTCAGAAGTCGCTGCATCGGAGATTCATCCCCTAAGTTGCCACCTCGATTCGACATCATGTTGTCCTCCCTTGAAGGGGGCGAAGACCATTCTCGGTGCTCCCGGTGCACCCAAATAGATGGGGCTCAATGGCCGTGATGGTCCGGTATCTCACAATACCGTCTCGCTATCTCACCACCTCACCTCACAGAGCGCACAGCCTTGAAACATGTCCTAACTCCTAGCCGTCTTGGATGTCCTGCAAAGCTACGCTCCTCTGACATCCGACAACGTCACCGAGTCCATGTTGCGTCTCAACTGGGCGAGGTGTGTTTCACATCACGCTCCCGCATGTGTGCCCCCCGGCCCATCTGTTTCCTCCGGGCTAAAACCCGTATCTGTCCGTGGCTGAGATTATCTGTGACGCAGGCATTCCATCATGGCCAACCCTCTGTTGACCATTGTTCGTCGCTCGCTCGTTGGGTATTCAACTCTCCAAATTAAGTCTTCTCCTCGTATCCTCACATATTTGAGATTGGCAGCGGCACAATGGTTCATCATCCATGCAGGGTTGATCCACCCTAGCAAGCGATTTGACAAACAGAACCACAATAAGCCCCTTGAAACCGCCGAGGGAAAAACTCCTACCACAGCCAAGTAACCTTGTTTAATTGACTTCGCTGAGGCTTACATGGTCAGCTCGAAGATCTTCATTATACCACTGCCGAGATCCCTGATAGTTCTCACCTCGTTCCCGGTACATGTGGCTTCCTCGCATCCTTAGGTACTTAATGCATGGCAAGATGCAAAACATTTACTGCAACCACATCCGGGGTGTGAGATATCGAGCCGCCAAAAAGGAAATCGCTGAAGAGCCCGGGCTCCATCATATGTTCGCTCGTCTTTTCGACCATGTGCTCGTCAAACTCATCCTTAGTCCTATCCCCAGACCTAGGGACGAGCTGTCTCTTGGCTTTTTGGCCAACACGATACCTAATTCAGATGTAACTCCAAGATTGTATAGAGACCAAGTCGGAGGAATTATATCAACACGCAAGCTTACATCAAACAAGAATTTTCATAAGCCCAACTATTCCAAAACGCCCAGCCCATGTCTACCTTGAGCAGCCGACTTTATCCCCTTCGTACGTACAATCACACTGTGCGCTCCATATACTTAAAGCTCCTTGGATCGCATCTTCTTCAATCGCGCCGCGCCCTCAAACAGCCCTCGATCGACCGCAGCCGCCACAGTCAGAGTTCCTCCCACAATCGCGCAGAGACCGGCCAAGAAGCCCATGAACGTCTTGGACTGCTCCTCGCGGTTGATGACCTTCATGGGGGAGATATCCTGCGTGGTTGTTAGTTCCGTCCTTTTCCGTCAATAAGTGGGCACTTACATATGAGAAGAAGACGCCGGGAATACCGCCTCGCGAGTGAAGACGCTCCGCGTGGCCCTCGGCCGCATCGCTCCCGCCCGCCAAGCTCCTCTTGTGGCTGGTCACGGAATATTGGTGCGTCTCCAGGCTTCCGTCACGCGCTTGTCCATAGGATCCCAGCCCAGCAGACTCGTCGGCGGCAAGCCCGATGAAGCTTCGGACCTTGTTCTCCCAGCCAAGAGGAAGATACGATGTAGGTACAATCTTGACAAAGTACATGAAGTTATAGTTAGGGTCATTGATCTCCTGCTTCGTGCCATCCAACGGGTTCAGATGATGGTTGGTCCAGGGCATAGACTTGCTAACCATCTTCTCAGGCAACTGGGGTCCAAAGCGCAGATGATGGATGGTGTGAGTAAAGTCATGCGACTTGCCCTTGGGTACGTCCCAGTAGTTCTTCAAGTCGTGGACGTGCATGTTCCCATTGCTAAAGCTTCGTCCGGGTGCAAGATGAAAATTTCCAACAACCTTGTTCACCCGGAGGCCGCCCTCGATACGGCAACCCTCCTCACGCTGGGCATCCAGCTTCTCAGAATAGTGTTCCCTCTCGCATTGCTCGACGCCTTCGCCTCGGCCGAATGCCCAGGAGGCCTGCGCATAAGCTTCTCGAACTTCGTCGCAAGTGTTACAGCAACCAGCTTTCTGAGCATTCGCAGGCGCCTGAGCACCGTAGCAGCCGCCGCAGTAATCGGGATCCAGGTGAGCGGCAGGGTCGTCGTGGAGCGTAACGGCCTTCGTATCGATAACACCACCTCCTTGCGATTGGGGCTGGAGACGGACCTTGCTGATTCCATGCATGACGCCGTGCTGTTGCTCTCCAGAAACATCCATGAGGTCCAGCGTCAACAGTTCACAGGGCATTTTGGGGAACGTCATGTTCAGGTGAATCTCCATGCGCTCTCCTGTATCCTTGCATTAGCTGCTTGAGACTTTCAATTAGGCCATCCTCATCGCGTACCTCGTCCCTTGTCCACAATCAGCTCGGGACGTATGACAACCCGTCGATAATCCACCCATTCCCCCCATGCTAGGAACAGCACCACAAACAGTGATACAATGGTCACAATTCCACCACTCGTGGTACGGATTCGGGCTTCATCCACCGTCTTCGTAAAGGCATCGAGCTTTGTAAACCGTGATTTCGGAGGCATTGTGACGATATGGCTACCGAAGGGTATCAAACTTCGTCGGTATGTGAGAGAGGCGCAGCACAATGGTTGGAGAGTAATTGCCCCGATCGTAGGGTCTAAGGAAGGGCACGGCGACGTTGAAACGAGACGAGGAGAATAGAAATATAAGTCAAGCTCGATTACTTAAGGAAAAGACAACATAGGGACGGGCGGACACCTTGAGGTGGTTGAGAAGTTGAAAACGTCAGCTAGAGGTTTCAAATTATTAAAGGCCACCTTCGCCAATTCCACCAAGCTGGAGGCGGAGACTGAGGCTCACTGAATGCCGTTTTCAGAGCTGAACCAGCCACGCCAAGGGTCCCCCTGTCAACTAAACCATAATCTTACAAGGGCTTTCGGAAAATCACCGGTCGCTATTTATGAGTAGGTCTTTCAAGCTTCGACCTCCAACAAGGCTAAGAATTCCATCCCAAAAGTTGCAACATCGACCCCCCTCACAAATCTATATCAAGTTCTATAACCATATCCTTGTTCCGCTTCGCATCCTCTTCCCCAGGCACAATGTCGACGAGGCCGCCTTCGCGCGTTGTATTTGTAGGGAATATCCCATATGGTACGCACTTGCCCGCCGCGCTTACTTGCGCGAAGCTCAACTTCTCTAACTCGTCTGGTGCTAGGCCTGTCTGAGGAGCAGATCACCGACATCTTCAGCAGCGCTGGCAAAGTAGAGCGATTCCGTCTGGTTTACGACTCAGAGACTGGACGACCCAAGGGTTTTGGCTTCGCCGACTATCCCGATACTGGTACCACTTCCAACGATCGGTAAATGAAACATGGGCTAACCTCTTCGAACAGACTCGGCCTCGTCAGCTGTGCGCAATCTCAATGACTACGAAATCATGGGCCGGAAACTCCGTGTCGACTTCTCGAACGAACCTAAGAGCACCGACGACGACAACCAAGGATCATCCGGTCATAACGCGCATGCATCCAACGGTGCCAGCGCATCCAGCTACGGCGCCCAATCGAGCACCCTTCCACCCCTTCCCGCCGGAAAAGAGCTTCCTCCGGGCGTTACCTGCACCGATGCTATTTCGCGAACACTCGAAACTCTCCCGCCGCCCCAGCTCCTAGACATCCTAGTCCAGATGAAGGCGTTGGCCACCGCTGAGCCCCATCGAGCTACCGAACTTCTTCAACAAGCACCTCAACTAGCGTCTGCAGTCTTCCAGGCCTTACTCCTCATGGGCCTCGTTTCTCCAGAAGCAATCCAATCTGTGGTTGATACAAGTGCCCCTCCCCCGGCTCAAGCTCCTCCGGCTGGGTATCCTGGAGCGCCAATGCCCGGCTATTCTGTCGCGCCACCTGTTGCGAGTAGCACTCCACCGGTTTCTGGCATGCCATATCCGCCTCCCCCGGCCGGCTACGGAGCACCCGCTGCAGCTGCGGCCCCGGTTCCTGCCCCACAAGATCCTGATGCGTTGATGCGGGCGGTCATGGAGCTTCCCCAATCTCAGATTGACATGCTGCCAGAGGCAGAGAGACAACAAATATTAGCTCTAAGGGCCACTTTTGCTGGTCAACGAAGATGAAGCTGTTGAAGAAGATTCACTATCGAGTTTCGCACTCCAGGTTCTGATAGCCGACTTCATCAACGGCGTCTGACCTCCGTGTTTCGACGCTGCTAATCAGCACGTTCAAACGGCTCTAGCAAAGAGCAACAAAAAGGCCGTCCAAGTGACTGTGTCTCTTGCCAAATCATCCTTTTGTTTTTTACAATCCCGTAGCGTGAATGAGTCGTGTATCAGGGAACCCATTGTCGCTATATACGGCTTCACCTCGTGTCTAGGAGGCTGCAAGCTCGATGCTCCCCTGGTCGACAGACCATTGCACTTGGATGTTGTCACGCCCTGCCTAAAGCCACAGTCACACCACTCCAGATGAACAAAAGAGAGGCGGCGCTCGTTATCATTAGTGGTATGTTAACGACGCCATTTACATGTTGTATATTCAAGGATAAAAGTAGGGGCGCATGGTTCAGGGACAACAGTGCACCAGGTAGCAGATACCCCAATTGAACGAATGATATATATGCGATGCCAGTCATTCTGCGATGTGACGGGTGTCTTGTCTAGTCGCACAGCCGCTCTATCGATGTGATGGGTCATTAACGGGTGTATGGGGTAATCTCGGAAATGAATGTGCATTCGGGCTGTGTTCTGTGCAATAAACTCACCTCTGTAAATTGCTTGTCATCAATGATTGCGGTCTTGGTCAAACTACAGCTTCGGTCTACGTATTATTTGAACCCGAGTCCTTGAGTAATGTAGCTAATTGCTCTTTGATTACATGCATGACTTGAGGAGCTCGCTGATAACTGGCTTGCCTCACTCGGGACCACCACGACGGCTGCGCATTTCTCTAGACGCCTGGTATCTATACTGCTAATACTTTCGAGCCTCAGTTGAGAACTGCGGCAATTGTTAGCACCAGGGTCGCTGCGGGAGCGGTTGCAGAAATCAACATGGTTCACCTCAGGTGGCCAGGGGGAACCCCGAAGCCTCACTGAAGGTGCAAAGGACCTAGGAAGTTAACCCACGAATACGATGAACCAAAAGGTTGTCGGCTTGCGGGTCAAAATGCCATTCTTTCAATTTGAATATACAAGCTTTCAAATCCGCTTCCGCATCAACGGTTGCTCAGAGCTACAGTTACCCAAACACAGACCACAAGCGCCGTACGTTCTAGTTCGGATTGCGACTTGATAACGATCAACCCATCGAGTAGAATCAAGCTCCTTTCGTTGACATAAGAAACCCAAGATAATCGAGCGATTCTGGTGGTTATGTTCCTAGATCCAAAAACACAGAAACGCCTTGCGAGGAACCTGTGTCCGCTATTGCAGTCCTCAAACACTTTTCTGGAGTAAAGTCTGTTATACAATGTTGTATACTCTCTTGGCAATTAGAAAGCACGCGACACCGAAGAACAACAAGCCTCCGGTAATGCACCAGAACCACGCCAGGTTGCGCTCGTACTCCTGGCCCGGAACCCATACATTCATTCCCCAGAGGCCGGTGATGATGTTCATGGGCAGCACGATGGTACCCAACACCGTGAGCTTTCCAAGGACGTCGGCGGTTTGTTCCTGGCGCTCATTCATGAGAATGTTGATCTGAGCGAGGTAGTTGGCATGGGCCCGAGCCAATATCCTGTGGCTATTAGCAAAATATTATTTTCGCATGGCATAGTTCAACTCACCCTTCGTAGTGGTTCAGATTGGACGTCATGGTCACAATGTGATCCTGGATATCACCAAGATAAAGACCAATATCAGATCTTGGTGCAACATCCCATCTCTCATTGCAGCGTTTCGCAAAGCCCTTGATAACATCCGCCTTATTTCCAAGCAAGCGATAGAGATTCATCACCCTCTTTCTGCAATCGCCGACTCGCTGCAGCATGTCGCCGCTTGACTCCTTTTCACTCGTCGACGACGAATCGTCGCCCGTCGAACCCACCTTGTCATCCTTTAAGCGCTGGTCGGCAGATGAGTGCAGCATCAAGATCTTGTCATCAATCTCGTCCACTTCGTTCTCGATAGTCTTGATCAGAGGCTGAAAGGCGTCGGTGATGTCGTCAATGAGGGCATAGGATATCCAATCGGAGGAGACAAAGACATAGTCCTGAAGTTGCCGGATTCGACGGCGCACATTGGCAGCATGCGGCGTCATGGCAAAGTGAAAGCTGATGACGCCTTCTCGAAAGACGATGACGTACATATCGACGGGGTCTAAGAAAGTCTCGCTGTTGTGATCTTGGTTGAAGGAGCGGTAATTGACGAAGTAGTAGTTCCGGAAAAGCTCAACCTTTTCTCGTGGGTCCTGTACTAGAATATCCTCTGCAGTGAGAGGATGGATCCCGAAGGCTTTCGTCAGAACCCTCATCTCTTCTTCGGTAGGGCAGAGCACATCGAGCCACCAGACCGGCCGGTCGCCGTATCTGATCTCCTTGTCCGGATTATCCACGGCAGTCGCAGTTGTTTGTGTAGGTTTGGGGCTGTCATCCGAAGATTTCTGACCCGAAGGAGTAGCACGGCCTGATTCACTCCGGGGGCTCGGAGCAACTGTATTTTCCTTGACGTGTAAATTGTTGCCTTGAGTTCGTAGCTCCTCGCGAGAAGTTGCCATGGACGGCTGGCGGGTGGACACCTTAGATTCGCCCTCCATTCCGCCACTCGACTCGCGAGGCTTTGCGGGAGCCGCAAGAGGATCTAAGTCTACATCGGATTCGTCGTCAGATAGAACTAGAGGGTCTGGGATGAAGAGCTCCCGGAAACTGCCGCCTGGCTGGATAAGTTCCGAGATGGTCTGGCTGTGAATTGTGCTCTGAAGGTCCTCATTGAAGTAGGTGAACCTGTATGGCGACTCCTCAACCGATTGGGACCAGCCCTTTCGAACTGGACGAAGCCGACCATTGATCAGCTGCGGCTCAATGACTTTCTTGACACGACGCTCCTCTGTTCTACCCTCCTTCTCCAAGCGGCTGTAGTCTTCTAGAGCTGACAAATCAGGCCACGGACCTCGTCGCCTCCGTGGTCTATGTGGACGGCTTTCGTGCTGAACCTCATCCTCGCCAATCTCAGACATGCCTGGACCGGGGAAGCAGACGTCTTTTTCGGCTACAGTGGTAATTCTCCTACCCATCTCCACTCTATTATCTCTTATAGCGGCCCCTGCTTGTGACAAGGTCTCATAGTCCACAAGAGATCGACCTGGAGATATATCATCAAGGTCAAGCTCGTCTCGTAGCATTGCGTCTCCAAAGTTGAATTCTGACCTGTCGGCCGTACCGAAGCGCGGAGAGCCAGGCATCGATGGGGGATTGTTGACGTCGTACTGGTCCCTCCCAGCAGAGGTCCCCAGCCTCGAGGGGGAGGCTCTGTTCGAGGTCCTTGATCGAGCGTCGCCGGTACCGTAGCCGGAGAGACCTGTCTGCGAGCCTCGCGGTCTTGCATCTCCAAGTAACGGAGCCGATTCGTTCCATTGGCCCGAGTCGCCCATGTCCCCTGCGCTGACAATTGTTTGCATCGATCTGAGTCGGCTGGTGCTCGAACCTGGGAACCCGCCGCCGCTCTGATAGGGCGAAGCTGGCGCGGGAGCCGTGGAGGCTCGTCTGGCACGTAGTGGCTGATGACTTCTATCGAATTGATCAGGTGCTGCAGTGAAAGAGCCAGATATCGCAGCTGAGCTTACCTGTGATCTAACAATGTTGCGCTATCAATGCTTGTCTCACTAAGGTTCCTCGCTGGATTCTGATAGAATCCGTCACCAATACCTTGCTCACTTTCGGTCTGTCCATCATCGTCCAAGACAGCGAAGCTCTTGCGACGCGATCTTTTCTTCTTCCCACCGCGATGTCCTTTCCGCTTCCTAGCTGGCTTGGACGTATCGTTTGGGGTCGCATCCCGCGATTGTGGCAAATTTGAAGAGTGGCCAGCAGGCTGAGAGGTGCTCGGCAGCGGACGGAAGGGATTGAATGACATGTTGAAGGACAAAGAAGCCTAAGTCCCTGCGTTACCCAGGGGCACTCGGGGACCGATTGACCAGAAGTTGTCAAGGGATATTCAAAGGTCTGTGAGGAGAAATGCTTAGAGGGAAAGTCTGAATTATGGGCTAGCTGGGGCCGGTGATGTCAGTCTTCGCTGGCACGCGAGCATAAAGGCGTCTGTAGCGCCAATTGGCCTACTCGCGCTAGGATATCATACCTGAATGCTACCGGGCAAACAGATGATGGTTCCGGTGGTGAGACTTATTCTGCAAAGCTCCCCACTGTGGGGCCTGCAGCCTGTAGCCCTACTACGCAGGAGTGAGTGCGTAAGTGAGTGGTAGGTACCGATGCAGGGCTCAGCTCCGATCTGGCGTCGCAGCTCCTTTCAATATACTGATGTTTGTTAGGCCCCCTGAAAGGTAGATATGAGACAGGGGATGGAAATAATTGAAGCCATGCTTGCAATCTTCGCTCGAGCCAAGGCTGCTTTGCCAAAAGCACCTTGAGATATTCTTCTGGCTCTTGGCCATGCAACTAGGTGGGTGAAATATGTGAGGTACGCGTCAAGTGACATCAGTTCACTGTTGGGGGTCACAACATGCATTGCTGTATCCCCATCAAGCATACATCTCCTTGGCAACTTCCGTGATGGAAAAGATGTGATGAGGAAAAAAACCTTAATCGTGGGAAAGCAAGATGATGTTTCCAGGTGGGATATTATTATGTCGATGATTATATTCATAATTAAAACCTTATTCATTATTAACTGGCGCAGTGGCAGAGTGGTCTAATGCGAATGACTAGAAATCATTTCTCTTCGGAGGCGCATGTTCGAATCATGCCTGCGTCGATTATTTTTTGTTCTGCTTCGTCGTTCTTCCACCTCATCCATAAACAATATCTTCATTAAATTTTCAACTAGAATGTCTTTTTATGCCGTTTGGGGCTTTTTGTCGCTATACATGGATGATCAGTTGGTGGCTATCAAGGTGTTTTGGAAGCTGGGTTATCCCGCTCTGTATCCTGTGATACGAAAAGGGTGAGGGTTATCTACAACAGGTAGGTCATGATATTGAAATATCAAAAAGGGACGATCTCTTCAATCTATGGTAGAGGGTCCCGATCAAGGTCCTTAGGCACCTGTGCGTGGGGCCACCGAGGACCCTTATGACTACTTCCATATTACATTACGCATCGTCCTGCCATAGTCCGAGACCTGCAGTACCTTCCCGCTCGGAAAGAAAGTCATCAACGCCTAGGCTCTACTCTCTTGCTTCCAAAATCATGGAGCTCAATGCGAAGGCTATCGGCTTGGTAAGTTTCAATGACTTGAACGCTCGGTAAAGGCGACCAATCGCTCCTTCTAGGGCTCATCGTGCCAGATGGGCAAATCTGTCAGCCAGCAGTCAAGTCCTTGTAAGTAGTTGGCAACAAGCTCAATTTTGGCTTTTGTTATACTTAGCTTTGGCTCATAGCTAAGGTGAATGGCCGTCTCGAAGTCCAAATCATATTGCTCTATTGTATCTGGATATCGTCAATGCTTCCCGCAATCTTACCCACTATCGGGGTTTTGATCCCATCATCCACCCTTGTTACATTGCCTCCGGTCCTATTCATACCGCCATGACCCGCAACATCCTAGGCTACCTCTGCTGTTGGAGGGGATTCTCCAAAATCCCAGAGTCTAGCCACAAGACTGTCGGGCTCTGTGGCGGGAGCTTCTTGTGGCAGGAAGACTTTCTTGGGAATCTGAAATTCGATGACAGGGGCCTTCCTGACTTCTTTTGAAACTTCTGCTTCAAGAAGCTGTGATCAAGTTAGCAAAGCTAATGACAAATTTCAGTCAAGGGCTCTTACTGTAGCATATGAGTGGTCGAGAAAGTCTTCCATGTTATAAGACTGTTTCGTAAATTGCTCAGAGACTATCTTGGAGATTGTTGCGACGTTAGGGTGGTAGTGTGACTGAAGTTGAACAAGTTCCCAGAGACAGCTCTCAATTGCCCGAGTCTCCATAGGATCGGTCTCTTCTGGTAGGAAGGGGTCCTCGGCGCCATGCTCGTTAATGTGTTTCTTCACCTCCGGATCGCGACTTGGTCGGTGAATCATGAATGTACATGAAGGATGGCGTTTAAGGATGTTGTAGATCCATGGACTGACAAAGACGATAGCACTGGGCGGAGCGTTGAGTGCTAGTCGTGAAAGCCGCTTGATGAAGCTGGCAACGAGCGCCGCGGGAAGATGGGTGGAGGCGAGGAAGGTGTCGAGGAGTCGGAAGAAGCGTGACCGATGCTTCGAGTGCAAGATATCGCGGTCTAGCAGCGAGTAGAGTTTATGATAAAAGGATGGGTAGTCGAGATTGCGCTCTTGGATCAAGTAAAACACGCCGGATAGAGCGAGCAGTGACATTGTGCCGCCCGTGTCGTATGAGCTGGTCAAGAAATCGGCTAGCAATTCGGGCTTGGTAAACCATGGCGCAATGACGGATGACATGATGTTGAGAATGCGTTTTCGTTGATCTTTTGATTCGACGAGGGTCATAAGGGCCAGCCATGCTTCCTGAGCCTGTTTCTTGTGATGTGTGACATTGCGTAGTGAGTGAGACTGCTTCTTAGGTCGAGGGATGTAGAAGTGTTCAAGTTCATCTACCGATTCAGGAACACCGTCGAGAGCTGACAGAAGCAGGAAGACGCGGTCAAACAAACCAGCTGGAGTATTTTGATTGGATATACTCTCAACTATAGACCTAGCATTTGTTAGTGAAGCTTCCGATTAAGTCGCGAATGGCGTGCTTACTTGATGGCGCTAAAAGTATAGTATCGAATATCGTCGTACTGCTCCACGTACTCCTCGACATACGCCTTTGCTATCTCCTCGTTGTCGAACAAGACCAACGTTGACAGAATATTCCGTAAAAAGGCCTTTGGGAACGTGTATTCCTCCTTATTATAGAGAAACTCACCCTCAGACTTGAGCGCCCTCATGCTCAGTGTCAGAGCAGTCGTCGCCAATTCCTCATATTCGAGAATAACTAGCAACTTGGCCTTGTAGTCGGCGAACTGCTCCTTCAACCAACCTACGACAACCAACTCCTTCTGAGACAGAGATTTCTTTGCAATGAGAGCTCCTTGGGCGAGCAGTTGTACAAATATCCTGCAAAGTGCGACAGCGGCTAACATAGGCTCTGGTTTGCCAGTGGAGAAATTGACCATGAGGTTCAGTAAGACGGTAATGTCGTTGTAGTTCTTTCTTGATTCCAGAATTCCTTGCTCCATTAATAAAATCTTGGCGTTGGGATCTTCTGATTCGCTTTTGCTGGTCGACCTCCGCCGCTTCATGGGCTCCTCAGTTGCAGATAGCCGCTTGCGCTTGGAGCGCTCGCCTGCCGTGGCTTTTGGCATTTTAAAAGAAGCAGATGTGGAAAACGAGATTGTGAGACAGCTCTGATTTGGGTCGAGATGAAAGCAAGTTTTCTTGAAATCCACTGCTATTGAGTGAGCAAGTGTGCAAGGCGGCAGGTCTTTCTCAAAGCGAAAAGTATGAAATCTTTCTGGGCCCTTGAATTTTCGTCCAATCAAGTGCCTGTAGGTGCCAAGACGTCCAAGGGATGCGTGGCCGGCAAAACACCGGTAGGCCAGGTCTTCTTCCAAAGATGCGCAACTATAAGTCACGTGGGTTTGATTGTTGCCGAGCTAGCGCGATAAAACCTCAACCTCAATTCCAGCTTCCGATCAACGACAAGCCCACAATACCCCATCAAAAACCATCTCACAATGGCGTCACGCTTGGCTCGAAGCGCTGTCGGTATACTCTCCACCCATTTCCTGCTCAATTTGACGCTGATTTAGCCTCAATTGGCTGAATACTGACTCTCTGCCTAGGCGCTCCCCTCCTCCGACCTGCCCTCGCTCGACGAGCCGCTCCCGCCATCTCCGCTGCTGCGGTTCGATACAACAGCAACGTCCCCGCCGAGGAGCCCAAGAAGAAGGCCCAGAGCATCATAGATGCGCTCCCCGGTAGCAACCTGCTGAGCAAGAGTGCCATCCTCAGCTCCGCCGCTGGTCTCAGCATCTACGCCATCAGTAACGAGTACTATGTCATGAACGAGGAGACCGTCGTTGCCTTCTGCCTGCTCGCCGTCTGGGGTGGTTTGATCAAGTACGGAGGCCCTGCGTACAAGGAGTGGGCCGAAGCCCAAAACAACAAGATCAAGAACATCCTCAACAGCGCCCGAGCCGACCATACCGAGGCTGTCAAGGGACGCATTGAGGATGTCAAGCAGATGAGCGAGGTCGTCAACATCACCAAGTCCATGTTCGAGGTTTCCAAGGTAAATACGAGATAGATTCGGAACCATATTAGAGCCATGCTGATGGGCATCACAGGAAACCGCCAAGCTTGAGGCTGAAGCTTTCGAGCTCGAGCAGAAGACCGCCATTGCCGCCGAGGCCAAGACCGTTCTTGAATCCTGGGTCCGATACGAGGGCCAGGTTAAGCAGCGACAGCAGAGGGAGTTGGCCGAGTCGATCATTGCCAAGGTCCAGAAGGAGCTTGAGAACCCCAAGGTCCTCCAGCAGATTCTTCAGCAGAGCGTCGTTGACATTGAGAGTATGTGACAGGCACCTTTCTGGTCATTCGAATCATTGCTGACATCAATTCTACAGAGATCGTCTCCTCCAAGGCCCAATAGATCACCCACCCGAACGCTAGAGTTTCAATGGACGGATCCTCGGTTTCCCTTTGTACCCCCCCTGTGTCATAAAAACACCTGTGCATTAGCCGAATCAATCAAGACTTTAGTTCCTTTTACGATGCAGCGGCTATTTGTCGTGAGAAGCTTGATATCAATTGAAATGTGATTGTTTATTTACCCCACTACCAACATGACATATCTAGCGCCCTCCGGAAGAAACTGGAGCATAGGGATCAATTCTCCATACTTGTCGGCAATGTTCGAGACTATACCATCTGCCAAATTGAAAGGAAAGGTATACTGGCGATAACGCATGGTGGTTTCGCTCTCAGGGACCATGATCAAAGTGTTTGCCTAATGTTGATTGTAGTTACGAACGACTGGGTCCTAAAACAAATGCATAGTCTGATAGAGAAGTGGGTCAGTGAAGCTGCAAGCCGAGATGATGATGACAAAAAAAAAAATAGTAAATTGGAAGAATAGTTCATAGTGAACTGCTGCTTGTACGGTTCTAGTGCATCTCTTCATAACACCACCAACGCCAACCCGATCTGCCACACCACGTCCAGAGTCAAAGGCCAAGCACCCAGTGAGAACCACGAGGACAAGTGCACTCGAAGAGAAATCAATCGCTCGGATTGATGTGAAATAAAAGCCAGAAATCATCAAAATAGGGTTGACGTATCAGTAAATCGGTCTCGACTGCTCCCATTTCTTCACTTCTGGCGTCTCCTTCGGTTCAGGAGACTCAGACTTCACATCTGGACCAAATGAAACACGGCCACTTCGTCGTCTTCTGGCTCCTTCGCCCGCGATAGGACCAATCCACTCCCATGCCCGGCCTACTTCACCATTCCTGCCCTCTCGTTGACTGGTTCTTACATTGCTGTTCTGCTCGACAACAGCGCGAACCTTCTGCCAAATATGCTCTCGCTCAGACAGTGAGTGTACAGACCGAAGAACGTCGTCTCTCAGGTTTGGCAAGAACAGCCAGGAATCATCGATATCCTCCTCTCCAAGCTCCTTCTGATTGGCCAGCCTGCCCAAGACCAGGTCGACTAGGGCAGGGATCTGGGCTGAAGTAGCAACATGTTTCCGGTAGCGAGCTCGTGTATAAAAGACTGCAAGGACGGACAATACTAGAAGTCCAATTGTGAGTCGATATCGTGCCAAGCTGAGCCGGATCGATCGTTTGATCGCGCATGTGAGCGGAAGGCGAGCGAGAGAGGTGGACGATAGCTCTCGGTTTGGAAGATCGGAGGAACCGGTCGTTCTGTGGGTTGAATAACGGATCTGGTTAGTTTGTATGTCAGAAATGGTTGAAGTAATGGTAAAAAGGGGCTGTCGTGGCTGTGAGAATGTGAAAGGTTTTACTTACGATGTCGTCTCGATGACCTCGATCTCATCTCGGGCAGTGACCTCGCCAAGTGCCGCTGCCCAGAGCTCGTCAAATTCCTTACTGTTTAACCTTTTGGAACGCTTCCGGCTAACAGTCTCCTTAAGCTCCTCCTCAGGCATCGCTGGCGAATCCTGCTTGTGTCCCTCCTCATCGATTAGCTCGCCACATTCGAACTTAGCTCGGCGTTCCCTGAGTTCTTCAACAACTTTATCGGCAACAGCTTGCACTCGACGCGCCTTCTCGCCGTCAGGCTCGCATGTTGGCGGGAGAGGGATGAGGCCGCCCAGAGACAATGGATGAGGTCGAAGGACGAAATCAGGCTCACATCGAACTGAGAAGTCTTCGTAGCAGTAGGCGTGTGGAGGGCAAGGTTCACACTGGGGTTCAATGAACGGAACAATTGCATCTGGAACTGGATACTCTAGAGAGATGATGGACTTTGAAGGCCTTCCGAGCCCACAGTAGCCAACGGCGACCTTCTCTTGTCTGTACCAAGCCGCGTATGCGCCCACGAGTGCCATAAATAGAACGAAAAGAGGTGCGGCCATACCGCCCCGTCTGGCGACTGGGCCCGCAGGCTTGCGGTGTACCAGTTCAGTTTCGCCTCGACTGGCCGCCTCTTCAAGCTCCAACTGTGCATCGGGAGTGAACTCCTCGCCCGGCTCAAGCAGGTCCTCTTGAAATCCATGACGTGGTCTTGGAGGATCAAACGATGCCGTTTCATCAGTATAACCATCAGTTCGACGCCTCGAGGAGCTCTTAACACTTTTAGTGACTTCGCCGCTAGTCGTTCGTCGTCGGTTGGTTGGGGTCTTTGCCTGGGGTGGTGAACTGCCGCTCTGGAAAGGGTTGTCGTGTGTGAATACGCTATCCTCCTCTTGCGCAGGTAGGAATGTCTCATCCTCAGGCTCGGTCTTAATTTGAGGAGTAGCAGTCCGCCGGGTTCGACGCGTCGACTTGGGTGCGTCGTAGGTGGCTTCTGAGTCCTCAGCGTGAGAGAGCGCCCGGCTGACTGATCGTGCGCTTCGTTTCATCGGGCTTCGAGCAGGTGTGGCCACCACGTCGGGCTCGGCCTTGATTTTGGCTGAAGTCTTCCTTGGCGACCTTGATCGCCTTACCGAAGCGGGAGGTGGAAGGAGTTCATGATCGTCCCAGGCTCCAGTATCCTCCGCACTGCCGGCATTGATGATTCCCATGCTCGACCGCTTCGCTCTCGCCCTCTGAGCTCGAAGCTTAGGGGCCTGTGAGAGAACATGTTCTTCGACAAGATCGACGAGTTGTCCCTTCTTCGCTGTTGCGGGATATTCGATGTTGTGAGTGACAAGGATTGATCGCAATCGCGGCATCGTCACGGCGCGGGGATCGAAGCCCTCCTGGAGGTAATCATCGGCATCCTCCATGTTGAGCAGTATGCCGAGGCCTCAACTCGGGTGTACGTGATCGATATGAGAAGGTGTAAAAGCTAGGCGAAAGCTCCGCGTTCACGCTTCGCAGGGCACTTTCTGATATGGTTATCAAGCCACGCAGCGGATGCCCAAGCAAGGTTTCACCAGGCCAATAAAAGCGGCCACAAATATGCAGTAGCGAAACCTAGAAGGGTTACAAAGAGGTCGCAACGATAATGCGACGGCTCTGGCAGCAAAGCCGCTCAACGGAAGAAAATGCTGATGTTGTAGGAGGATAACTTGCTAGAATTATTCTCTGGAGGGACAGATGTTGATGGAGGGCCCTTGACGCAATCATGATTAGCGCCGTTGTCTGTGGCAACTGGGAAAAGTTGCACGTCCGCTGTCACTTGACCGATCGCCGAGACGGGCACTAGCCACGATGCCACCTCTTCGCCACACTCTTCTCCCGGGCCGAGCGCTAACAATCATCGAACCATTGAGACGACATCTCCCAAAGATCGTTTGAAGATGGACCATGCCATGTGAGATTTGTCTGGTGAATCACTTCCTTGAGGCCGCCTTTATCCGGCTTCCTGCTTCCAATTTGTCAGCATGGCAGCCAGGCAGACTCTCTTGGGGCAGCCCAGATTCGTTTGTCGAAGCTGTGTTCGTCAATTCCGATCTCGAAACTATGCCACTACTGCCCACGATATCTACGACGTAGTGTGTGTCGGGGGAGGTCCCGCTGGGCTAAGTTTGTTGACAGCTCTCCGTATGGATCCCCAGCTTTAAAGAATGAAATCGATTTAACCTTACCCAGGAGCTAATCCCGTCACCTCTCGTCTCCGAGTCGCACTTGTCGAAGCGCAAGACCTCTCTAAAGTCTCCTCCTTCTCCCTCCCTCCGACCCAATTTTCCAACCGCTGTAGCTCTCTCACCCCATCCTCCGCTCAATTTCTCAATTTGATAGGAGCATGGAGGCACATGCAGCGGGATCGAGTCCAAGCCTACCAAGAGATGCAAGTGTGGGATGGTGTAACCGACGCGCGCATCGAGTTCGACTGGCAGCTGGGTTTGGGTGCAGACAAGACCATCGCATACATGATGGAGAACCTCAACTTGACCTCGGGCCTTCTTAAGCGATTGAACGAGCTGGGGAGTGTGGACGTATTCGACAAGAGTAAGGTGGAGAATATCGGCCTGGGCACGGAGACGGAGAACATCGACTTGAGGGAATGGCCTGTTGTGCAACTCTCCGGGGGAAAGTCTCTTGCAGCTCGACTTCTCGTCGGCGCCGATGGGGCAAATAGCCCGGTCCGGGCATTTGCTGGCATTGACGCTCGTGGCTGGGACTATGGAAGACACGGCATTGTCGCCACTCTGGAGCTGGAGGGCGATGGATGGGGTGGTGAATACAATAAAATTGCCTACCAACGATTCTTACCGACTGGACCGGTTGCAATGCTCCCAATGCCTGGAAACCACGCCACGTTAGTTTGGTCCACGACACCAGAGAAGGCGGCGCTTCTCAAGTGTCTCTCGCCAAAGGACTTCGTCGCCATGGTCAATGCCGCTTTTCGCCTAAGCCCCATTGACATCGCTTTTATGCACACAGTGTCTGATGGACAGGAAGATGAACTCTTATGGAGAATGCGGCACAATCCATTCGATGCCGAGGCGATTCCTCTGCCCGTAGTTGGTGTACAGGAGGGCAGCATTGCGTCCTTTCCTCTCAAACTGCGACACGCCGACACTTACATTGGAGAGCGAATTGCTCTAGTTGGCGACGCAGCTCACACTATTCACCCTCTGGCCGGTCAAGGCTTAAATCAGGGACAAGGCGACGTGCAGAGTCTAGCAAAGACTATCGAGTACGCTGTAGCTCATGGCCAGGACATTGGATCTCAGCTGTCGCTTGAAACATACAACAGTGAGCGATATGCAGCAAACCACGTTTTGCTCGGAGTGTGCGACAAGCTGCACAAGCTCTACTCCGTGGATAGCGGTCCGTTAGTCCCCTTGCGCTCTCTCGGACTCAAGGCGGTCAATGCCCTTGGTCCCTTGAAGAACCTCTTCATGGAGCAGGCATCAGGAACGGGCACCAAGGTCATCTAGAGCCCCATGTACATGTACTTATAGAATATTGTGCAACACACATGTTGCGATAGATAATAACCAGAGGCTTTCTTGTTGTAAAGTTAACTCATTGCAAGTCCACAGCACTCATCACCTCCTGCATATCGCGAACCGAGGACAACGACGGTTTGTGGGAGTATTCACCGTAGCTCCCCTAGTCAGCTATGATTACAGACAAAGAAAACCTAATTCTAACCTCATTGCTATCCCCTCTACTTTACCGATCGACCTCACCTGTATGATTATTAGCGCCGGCTTACAGGCAGAGATTAAGATCATGACTTACCAAACACCAGATCCATGGTACCAATAACCGCCACAGCATCAGCCAACAAGTGACCCTTGGAAACATGGTCAAAGCCACCGAGGTGGGCAAAACCAGGTGCTCGGATGTGGCATCTATATGGTCGCTCACTGCCGTCACTGACGACATACACACCCATCTCACCCTTGGGAGCCTCGATGGCAGAGTAGGTCTCGCCAGGAGGAACGGCGTAACCCTTGGTGTACAAAAGGAAGTGGTGGATGAGAGCCTCCATGTTCTCCTTCATAGCGGCACGGGGGGGGG
>JAMYIC010001869.1:5922-28449 GCA_024112705.1 Microcera coccophila
GAGCTGGGTGTTTGCTTCTCGACCCGCCCCCCATCAATCATCAACCCCCCATGCCTTCCTTGACTTGCTCGGACAAATAAGATGCTTGAATTTCCATCGCTAGACCACAGGTCCGTCGTCTGAGAATTCAACTAGAGTCGATAGTTCTGACTCCTCGTATCCCGAAGCCCTGTTCCGCTGCAAAACACGTACCCGGCTGGTACCCACTTGCCCGCTCAGCCCGTTGACCACTAGCTCCGTTTCGTAGCCCTAAGCGAGTATGGGGCCGCTGTGATTACCGCTGTCTGAGCGCCGTGACTGGAGGCTAGTGAGTAATATCCGCCCACAACAGCAATCTCAAGCAATCTCACAGCCGTCGATAACGTTCAGAAGATGCGTCCCGGCTGCCCCTTTCGGCATAGTCTCGTGTGGGCCTGGGCACTCAGGCATCGCCACTAGCCCCATCCACATCTCCTCCCCCCATTACTAGAAGCAGTCAATCGACCTCAACCTAACAAAATCGAAGGGCTGAAAGGTTGACATGTACGACTTGTCATCCAACAGCCAGATTTGGCTTCTTCCGACACGACTGGCTGTTCGCTTAGACGCGCGTACCCGGAGCTTCCACGAACTAGACACCGGTATCCTCCACCGATGAGTGACGGAATGCCTCTCGCCGCCAAGTCCCCTGCAGAGACTGCCAACAAACCATGTCACAACTGTCGAAGAAAACGCCTCAGGTGCGATCGCTCCCATCCGCACTGCACCAAGTGCGAGTCTCGCGGCATTGAGTGTCTGGGCTACGGCCAGTTGTTCCTGTGGACGGGCGCCGTCGCTTCTCGAGGCAGGCTGGCCGGCCGAACCTCTAGCGCTGCCCTGTATCAGAAGACGGCAGCCACGAAGCGGAAGCAGGAGGCTGCAGGCCAGGTCGGAAAGGGTCACTTTATGCACGACAATGGCACGATTGTACCCAACGCGGACATGCAGGTCGTTCGTGCTACCCCATCCGTGCCCTCGGAGACTTCAGCCCCATGGATCCTCGTGGACCCTCTATTCCAAGACATGACTTATTCAAATCGACAATACCTCGCCTATTGTACGGACTCTCATCTTTCATTGGCTGGCAGCGGTCGACATGGGCTAACCAGATGGTAGTTTCGTCTCGCCTTTGCCTGGACCTGGTCGCTCACGATGTCGCGGACCGTAACCCCTTCCGCAACCTCCTCCCATTGACCCAGGCACACCCCTTGCTGCGCCAAGTCATCGTCGCGGCTTCGGCCGCGCACATGTGCAACTTGTCGCGGCCCTTCCTGTCCGCCGATTCGTTTGAGCGAGGAGAGGCGTCGGCCGTCATGCAGATGGACGCGCTGATCGCGAAGACGAAGGCGCTACAGCTGATGCCCGCTGCCATTCAGTCCATTGAATCTGTTGGCAGCGACGTCATCCTGGCTGCAGCTCTCTTTCTCGTAAACGCTGAGCTGATCGAATCCGGCAAACATGGCTGGAAAGCCCACCTCGAGGGTGCCGGTCGAATCATGAACATGATAGAGCCCCTCGCGGCCTATGACAAGACTTTGAGAGAATACATCATGTCAGACTGCTTTGTGTAAGTCGACACCCACTTAAAATTTTTGCCCTGCTTTCCACGGGACTGACAAAAATAGTTACTACATTCTGGGGTCAGCCTTTAGTCCTTCGCCGCCTGATCCACACACCTACTTCCAATCCAGCCAAGCTCGAGCTGTGTTGGAAAAGACAGCCAACAATTACTTTTGCTGCCCACCGGAAGTGCTGGAGATTCTCCTTCTGGCCTCGCAACTATCTAGTACTCAAGTAGATGACGAGGAGCCTGATGAAACGATAACCAAGTCTGCTGCGGCCTTGTTCCATCGCGCTCAAGCAATCGACATCTTTCCTTGGGCACGTCAGGTTCGCGACATACCATCTCTCAGCAATGCCTCAGTCGAAAGTCGATTTCGCGCTGGCTCAGCGCATCGCCTATCGGTCTGTCTCTACATCGTACAAGCAGTTCCCTCCTTGGAAGCTTGGTTGGGCGACGGGGTGGTAGATACGCTCATCGACAACTTCTATCATAGTCTGGCCGCTATCCCGACAGACGATCCCAACTTCAAGGCTACTGCATGGCCTCTCTTCATCTTCGGCTCGACGGCCAAGACGTTGGAAAAGCAGGTTTGGGTGGGGGAGAGGCTGAAGAAGCTTGCTATACTGTGTCCCTGGGGCTTTCTATACACCGCCATGGACACGCTGAAGCTGCTTTGGGGACTTGAGGCCGAAGGGAAGCTCACCAGGAGTTGGGTTCAAACGCTCAGAGATCCAGAAATGAACTTTCTGATTGTTTGATGTTCCCGAGGGAACAAAAGTCTGCATTTTAACTCTAACGAATGCCTTGGCGGAAGCGGGATGGACGTCTCTCTTTCACCCGATGGAAGCGCCATGTCGCGAAATGACGAAGATACCCGCTAAGATATAGCACGGTGTTGAGTGCGTTTTTGGAGTAGTGATGAAAATGGATAAGTCGGATATATCGACGCTGAGATCTTTTAGGGACCCGGCCTGGACAGAATGACAACCGATTACGGCCATGGATGGGATTTTATGATTAACGTTGAAATTTACTACTTTATCAAATTGCTTTGCTCTTTATGCGTTGTCTTCCTTATGATACCCCATGATGTCCTCTTGGAAATCTCCCGATCGAAATGTATTTCTGTTTGTCGTCCAAGCTTCAGTTGAGATGATGGAGGCGAGTACATCGATGAATATGATGACCCTCTCTGGCTAATACTTTGTGTGCAAGGACACGCTTGGTTCAGCCCACGATTGTAAACGGCAGAAACGCAAAGGAACACGGTTGTCACGAAGTAAATAGGAACCGGTCTTCAACGATGCTTTGCCCACGCCTGCCAGGATAAGTCAGAAGATTCCTTGGACACCTGAGCTGGTGTCCATCGCAATACTTATGAGGGTTGGACTTTCGTCGGCGCCGTCACCCATCACGGTGAGGTGGTGTTGGTGACGAAAGAGGGTCTTGATCCTGTAGAGCTTAGGGCTCGGCACGCATCGCGCAGCAACCAAGAGCCATCAATGTCAAGTAACGATCTGGGTATCAATGACGGCATCGAAATCTGCGCAGGCACTCGTCCCAAGCATGTTGGCGGGCAGTGGCCGTGTCCGTTCGGTGTTTGGCAGACAGCCACTTCAGAGTGACGGTCCGAACGCCTCAGATGATCATCCGTGAGTAAGCGTGCCACAAGGTCAGCACCTTGGCATATACGTATACTGGGATGGGACCCAGGCTGCGGATGATCATATACGTCAATGAGCCATGGGAAGCGAGATCACGTTCGGAGGCGCCTGCGGGTTCGGGTTCCGAGGTCGTCAGTCATTGCCTTTTGTGTACCGGGGCTAGGACTCAGCTGTCGAGGACTTCTGTGTTCGTATGGAGCTGTGGCTGATGCTGCTGGCCGCGGGCTGAATGGCGCCATCCTCACTGACTGTGCTACAGCCCAAGACAACTGTTCCGACGGGCCCTTGAACCATGGTCATGACGGTGTCACAAATAAGAAACAGGGGCAAGTTCCCGTGAAGGCAATGTGTCTCCCTCGAGGCAACGTCTTAAATAGGTTCGTCACACTCTCTACTTCGGAGCTAAAGGGAGCTCTCGGGTGGATGCTTCACTGCGTTTCCGGCCCTTGTGGCAGCTGAACGGGATCGGGTCCAAACCTTGACGCGAGGGCCTCAACTGCAACCTTGGTTGGTTGTACCATTGGCCCTCCGGTCTTCCGAATTGCCGAAATATCATCACTTCGTTCCGATGGGGGCGAGATCAGCCAGCGATGCAACGCCCGGGTACCACTCAGGACAGACCCGGCATTTAACCTCGTTCAGGGGTCGACGCTCTCCGAATCAGCTTGATTTGCTCTATGGGGGGCCCATGATTCTTGGCTGTGACACGATAATGTCAACTTATCTTTTGGGGGTCTGTATGTCTTGCTGACGGCTTCCACCGAGTACGTTCCACGGCCAGGGGGGACCCAGGCCCTCTCGTGCATCCCATTTCAACCCCTGAGCGATCGTCCCAGTCTTATCGGGACAAAAAAAACATCTACCAAATTTTTGAGTCATCGGCATCGGGTGAATTTACAAGGAATTACCAATTCCCGTCATACCACCCGAGATGCCTCGGGGGCCTGACAATTCTTTTTTTAACACAATGGCGTGTCGCTTTGACTGTCCGCTGCCGTCATCGGCGGGAACACAAAGGGTGGGGAGATACGGGGATTGGTTTCTGATGGCCGTGGCGATGGTGTGGATGATGACGAGAAACGAAAAGACGATGGGAAAGGCTGGGGAGATCTTGACGGGGGGAGGGGGGGAGTGCCGATGCTGGAGACGAGGAAGTTTTATGATCATCGGCCTATCGCTGGCTCGGAGATTTGTCTGATGGGAGCTTATCGTCAGGTTCGTACCCATCATCCAACGGCACCGTTAGACATATCCAACACGAAGTTTGCAACTTTCTAATCGACAGAGCCCCCATTCGCCTCCAGGAGCCACCCACCCTTAAGGCTATTATTAGTTGGCACAGAATTGACCGGCGGTCGAGTTCACCATGTTTCTAGGAGAAAAGTGTGGGAATCCAGATCACCTACCATGAAAGATGGACCCAGCATCCGCAGGCAGTCGATGGCGCCTTTGGGGTAGAGAGAGACTCAAGAACCAAACCGGGAAAGATGTGAAAGAGGATTGATATGTTGCCCTGATCCATGCCAGGTCGAAACAAGATAGGACGAGAATCAATTTGCCTGTGATTTTCAGAATACAACTGCACAACACTTCATGAAAACAACTGAACAGTATCACGAGATTGAATAACTACTCAAGAAAACCCCTGACTGACTGACCGACTGAATACACCTATTTTTGGCCCAGCTCAGCTTCTTCCTGGAAGCCAAAGCCTTGTAAAAGACGCGGGAGTCGATCTTGCATCAGTAGGCATGCTTTGCGGGACGGACCCCCGACATTCAATTTGTCAAGATCTCTTGCCCACGAGATCAGCCGCAGGAGGGTGGTAATAGCATGAAGGCCTCTTGGAGACGAGATGTTGGTGCGGGATGAAGGAGTTTCCCCATCTCTCAGCCGCAGAAAGGAACGGTACTGGTCTGGCATGATGAAACCGAGAATGTTGATTTCTTTCATGGGGAGTTCAATTCTAAAAAGAAAACTCAGGAAATAGCATCGTGAGACCACCACACTGCCGGCAGCGTCATATTTAATACATGTAAATACAGCAAAATCCCACCCACGTATATACGCTACGAAAAAAAATGACGGCTCGACTTGTACAGCGACATCAACTGTTGAAAGCCACCTTGGTTCCATTCTTGGAGCACAGCGCCAGCGCATAGAGCTCCGTCCAATCCTCCGCATCTCGAGACTCCAGCGTCTTGAATCTTTGCACCAGTCTCGCTACAATATAGTACGTCTCCAGTAGTGCGTATTGTTCTGGTCCCAGGTCAGAGTTATTCGATCACCCCAACTGAAGATGTACTCACGTCCAAGGCATGCTCGATTGCCGCCGTTGAAAGGCAGATATGCCCAACCAGGCCTCAGCCCATCCCATCTCTCGGGAACGAACTCTTCGGGGTCAAGACCAAATACACTTTCATCTCGATGCATGGCGTAGACGGAATAGATGACAACTGCCCCTTTGGGCACCAAGAGCGGCGCCATTCCATCCTTACCGCCGCCACGGGGCAACGTCGTGTCTCGTAGCGCCTCACGCGCATTAGACGGGATCACGGGATGCAGCCTCAATGCTAAACAACTTCAGTGACCGCGCAAGGTTGGAGGCTACAGCACTTACATTCGTTAACGCACCATTTCAGATACGTCATGGACCGCAACTGGGCCGCAGTGGGAACTTGATCGCTCGCAACGTTGAGGACTTCCTCTCTCAAATTGTTGTAAATCTTCGGATTCTTCGCCAACACGAAGAACAAATTGCTCAGTAGCCCTGCTGTGGTATCGCGGCTGGCAAGCAGTATGTGTAGCACCTGCGCCGTGAGGGCCTTGCGATCCTCCGCTGTAGCCATTAGACCGTGCAGCAGACTGTTACACCGAATCTCTGGTTGCTGTTCGAGAGCGTTTTCGATGAAATTATCAACGTAACGAAACATTCGGTGCTTTGCTTTCCTCGCTTTCTGGCCGAACTTGAAGTAGTGGAGAGGGCCTAATTGCATCTGTTTGGCGAATTCCGTTGAGCAAGTGTTGTAGTCATCCACAAACTGCTGCTCTTGGGAATGATCTTCGGAGGACTTCAAGACGTGCGTCGATTGTCCCATGAGCAACTCGGTTGCAACATCCATGGTGAGCCCCATGAACAAAGGTTGCAGGTCGACTTCTGTGCCATCACTTGGGATCGCGTTGACGAGATTTTGGAAATGCCGTTCAATCATGTCGATAAATACTGGTGTATCCTGCTTGAAGCCTTGTCGGATGACTGCACGATGTTGTGTCCATGCATGTCCCGTCAAAGAAAATATTCCCCTGCCAAACAGCTTTTCCAAGATTGACACCCGAATCCCCGGCAGATCAAAGTCTCCGGCCCCTGTTGTCAACAGGTCTTTGATGTTGTGAGGATCGCAAGTATAGATCGATTGCCACGTCAATCTTTTGACAGTATACGTGGAGCTGAGACGTCGAAAAGCGTTCGAGAGGTCTTCGAGGTATCGCGAGGACGTTTCGCCGAACAGGACATCGTATAGAAAGTCAACGCCAATGATCGGATCCTTGATGAAAGCTTTACTTTTCGCCTCCTGGCAGCCGCTATCGTGGATGATTCGCCACCGTCGGATATATAGGGCTGTGAGATTGACGACGAGGTAGAGAAAGAGGAACACTACTGCAACAGCAGCATGATCCGGGAAAACATTGGTGACAAGTTTCGACAGCATTCTGAGTGATGGGTAGTAACAGAAAGAGGCATAATCGATGATCCAGAGAAACCTCACTGCTTGTTGGTAAGGTTCAGGTAGGCCAAAGAGATGGCAGAAACGCGCCTCATAACAATTTCCGAGACTCCTGAATCATTGCCCCAGATGGAAGCTACCAAAGCGCCTCATCTCTGATTATTACACCAGATCCCCCGGCCTTACGGAACCTATACACAAATCTTGTCATGCGTCGGCGAATTTCTGTCATGACTTAACGACCGGTCAAGCGTTGTGAGCAAAAAGACGTGATCACCCTCGCTCACCGAGTGCCAGTTGGGACGTTTTTAGAAACATCCGGCTCGAGATTACGTCTGGTCTTAGACATGATGATCCTTGAAAGGTTCAGCCTCGGTTACATGCTCAATAATTCCGGTGCTGTGTCGCTGACAGCTGGATTTTGAAGCATCTCTACCGTGAGACGAAGAGTCTTGATTCCTCATTGCGTCTTCTCATAGGTCTTATAGCGAGGCCCTATAGTTAGTACGCCGTCGATGGCCTCGGGTCCTGGCACATCCGGGCCAATGCCCGACTAGTGTCATCCCCGTGCATGTTGCCAGACGGATAGCCCTTGCAGCAACCCTTCTGCCCCTCGGTTGTCCTGCTGATTCCTTGGGTACAGAATAGGACCAACTTAGAATCTCCTCAGCCAAGACCAGGCCGACGCCACCAAGGAACCATGTGACACAGATTCTCGTAAGTCATGACTGGCCGCAGCCAGGGGTAGGCTGAGACTGACATCTGTGGGGGCGTCAGGTAGCATGAGCCAGATCCTGATGCGGTACGGCCCGACAGTATTTTGGATCATCACTTGGTAGAAAGCGCAAGTTCTTTAGGCTCATGGGACCTTGCTGTGCGCACCGGAGCTTTCGAGATGGGACGAATGTTGGCCTGTCAGTGACACCTTGCTAGCCACATCACGGATAGCCGCCCCGGCGCTAGTCGCCCTGGTTCTTTGGTCCTTTGGGGTCGCTCGGAAGTTCGGCCGAGTCGACTGCTCTCTCTCATGAGGCGTACCGGGCTGTGAGATTTCTTTGAAATCATGTTTTGGATGTCCTTGAGCTGGAGCATCGACGTGATTCTGATGGTGTTGTTCGCAACCCATGATTTGGCCTCACCATCCAACAAAGTGTTCGGCCCCAGACTCCTGATCATCTCCTTTAATCCCTGAACTCCACTAACCCAGAATAAACATGTGGTGGAACAGGCTAGCTTTGTTTAGGTCAACTCCGATCCTCTTGCATGGCAGAAGACTGCCTTAAGTTCGGTGCAACCCAGTGTGCATGTATGTATCCGGTCAAAGAGCCGAGAGGAATCCTCGACGAGCTCAGCTTCTGAGTTGAGAATCATTTCTCCCCTTTGATATAGGCTGTAGGATCTGGTGCCACGGCTTTGCGGTTGATGGTTCCGTCTATGCCGGTGCTTATCAAGGCCAGGCTTTGGGGACCACCCCCATGTCATCTTACCCAAGCAACTGTGATATTTATTCGTCATAGGAACCGATTTCTTCGGCATTTTCGTAACTGAGACAAATGTACGAACTCAAGATCCTGCAGCAAAATGCTGAGCGCTGTGTTTTGTCACAGACACATGCGTCAGGTAATACCAGAACAATTTGGAGCCTTAGGAGTCTGTCGTACGTCGAAAATAAGTGTAAAATCGTTGGACACCCGGGCGAGTGGCTTCAGAGGTGATTCGCCATTGGACTAGGACAGTCCTTGTGATACACATTCGGATGTTTTTTAGACATGTTGTGGAGTTCAGGGTCGGTCACTCCCTGTGACGGCCCAGGCCACTGGCGCGTCATATATGACAATCGATGTTGCATACAGCTAACAAGGATCCTGACAAGATGACATCTAGTCCGATTCTCACGTCAAATAGGACGGAATCCTGAGTAGGGGGTCCATGTACTTAAGTCTCTGCTCTCTCTGCCGACGGTGTAGGCGGCCGTGATCAGCACACTTCCTTCTCTCGTAGCTTGTTTTGTCATATTGTCTCATCCTCTCTTCGCTGAATGGAGCATATTCTTTACCCGCTCAATCATGGATCTCTATTCTCCCGAGACATCCTTGTCTAGCAAACAACCCCGACATGATTCGGGACTTGCCGAGGTCTATGGAGAAGACCCGTCAGATCTGCATTTGGCCCTTTGGGACGTGTTTCTCCAAACCGCCACCAAGTACCCGGAGCGGGAAGCAATCGTCTCCCTTTGGCAGCCTCCGGAGCTTTGGACAGATGAGCCCCAGCCATCGAAAGATTTGAATCATGGAAAAACTCAGTTGCGGTGGACGTATGCTCGACTACGGCGCGAGGCCGAGCGTCTAGCTGCGTTTTTGAGAGAACTGGGGTGTCAAAAGGGCATGCATCTAGCCGTGGTCCTCGGGAACTCTGCCGAATGGGGTCTCTTTTTCTGGGCAGCGGCAAAGTTGGAGATGGCATTTGTTCCTCTTGATCCGACTCTCGCAACTGAAACCAGGGCTTTGATCTGCTCGCTTCGGCCTCAAGTCATCGTAGCCCAAAGCGCAGAAGTAGTGACGGGGCTTAAACTCTCGGGAACAGACATCGACCCATCCGCTATTCTCATTCATGGCTCAACACAAGAAATTGCTGGATGGACAAGGTTGTGCGACGTCTCATGGCCGGGCGGGGACCGGAAGACCATGCCTGTCCGTGGTGCAACAAAGGCGGCGCACAAGCTCCGAAATGGCCATGCAGATGCAGAACGAGCTGCATTGGTTGTCTTCACAAGTGGAACAACGGGGAACCCCAAAGGCTGTAAACACACTGATCGCAACCTCATGTCGCAGACTTGCGACTTCGACCCCGAAACTGATCCGTCAGTAGTCCATCGATGGCTGATACATACGCCTGTGTTCCACATCTTTGCTGCGAACAATGCATTGCGCGCATGGAGATATGGTGGCGCGGTGGTTTTTCCGTCAGAGTCCTTTGATGTCGATTCCACATTGGAAGCGTTGGTCAAAGAGCAGTGCTCAATCATGTCGGCGACGCCCACTTTAGTGAAAGCGCTGTTGACACATTCTTCTTTCCCGAGTCCTCAGCAACTGAACTTGAACCTCGTCACCATCGGAGGCACTACCATTGGACCTGAAGATATCCGCCTCTGTCGCCAAGAGTTAGGCGCAGATCATGCAATTCAAGTGTATGGAATGAGCGAGGCAGGTCCCTTGATCTCTTGGAAGAGGTTAGACTCGTCACTGATTGACGGATATCACGCTGGGGTTGGTAGAGTGCTTCCGGGCGGAGCAATTCGTATTTGCCGCCCGGACAGCCGCGACGTTCTATCTCGTTCTGAGGTGGGAGAGTTGCATATTGGCGGGCCTTCTCTTATCGGAAGTTATCTTGGCGATGACGAGACAGACGGGTTGTACAATGATGATGTGGGCACTTGGCTTGCTACGGGTGACCAGGCCAAGGTAGATGCCGAAGGTATCGTGTACATACTCGGACGATACAAAGATCTGATTATCCGAGGCGGAGAAAATATCTATCCGGCAAAAATTGAGTCGAGCTTGAGTGAAATTCCCGGACTCCAGGTAAGCCCCATTAATCGCGACGTTTGTTCGTGGTATGCTAAGACCACTAGTCACAAGTTGTTGGAGTGCTAGACGATTTGGCGGGCCAAGTTCCCGTAGCCATTGTTAAAATGCCAGAAGGCATAACCAAGCATGACGTGAGAGAAAAATCGAGACAGATGGGCCGGAGATACACGCTTGACGCCGTATACACTCTGAATGAGCTAGGACTTCAGAGCTTCCCGACAACATCCATCGGAAAGGTGAAGAAAGGAGAGTTGAGACGTAAGGTCATGAAGCTGAGATCCCATGAGTATCCTGAGACCAATGGTACTGGTTCTTCACACCCTAACGTTGCCCACCTCGTCGATCAGCTTATTGAGGTATGGCAGCGACTAACTGGAATCCGGCCGTCTAAAGACGAAAGCATCATGTATTTGGCCGATAGCATCACCCTACTCAGGTACTGTGAGAATGTCCTTCGAACTTGCGGGAAGCGACTGTACCTGCAAGACTTCATCCAGAATGATACAGTCACAAAGCAGGCAACCCTCCTTGTGCTTCGAGACCAGCAGCAAGCGTCATTTGATGCGGCCTCGAGAGGAAACAGATTGCTTAGTCAAGATGGTCACACACTGAGTTTAGAGAAACCTTTGCGTCAGAGTGCTGGAAAACAAGCAAATGGTGCATCAAGTGTCGTTGTTGAGAGGGGCGGGAATTGGGAAATAGCCCAGGAAGCGGTTGCAGGTGCTGGTTTCAAAAGCTCTGACATTGAAGAGATCTTACCAATTCGCGAAGCCCTACAGCGAACGGCAATAGCTCAACGGCCACAGTCATTCCAAAATCGGATGGTCTTCCGCGTTCGAAATATTGGGGGGCGCCAAATCCGTCAGGGTCTCGAAAAGGCATTGTCTTCGCGGCCATTGATGAGAACAATGGCATTCAGAGGAGTTGACCAAGGCTTGTGTCACGCTGTTCTTCAACCAAGCCAGACCCTCTTTACCAACCTCATTCGAAATTTCGAAGTAGACACTGAGGAGGATGCTGTGGAATTATCCAAGGACGACTCGCCAAGCCGGCACTCTACTCCGTTGATGTTCTGGGTATATGTCGTCAAGGTGAGAGCCGACGATTCGCACTACCTTGCGATGAACTTCAGCCACTCAATAATTGACGCAATGTCGTTGTCGCACTGGTACCGCGAGCTTGATCGGTGGATCCAAGATCCCACGACGGATATTCCCGCGCTCACGCCGTACAAGCTCTTCTGTGACCTCTTCAGTCAATATGAGAGTAGTGCGCCTGCTTATAAAAGCGTTCAGTATCACGTAGGTAAGCTCCGAGGCATCTCACGGTTTCGGCGTGCTCTGTGGCCACCTCAGAGGGCTCCGGGGTGGATGGTTTCGAATGACGAAGCATCGCCTTACGCAAAGGAGCGCCTCGAGGTCCGAAACAAGGTCTGGGAGGAGCAATGGGTAAGCCGAGCGGCAGAGTTCCAGTACCCTCGATGCTGCCGAGCAGTCTGGCTACCCAGTCTGGCCCGGCTAAAAGAGAAGCACAATGTCCATCCGTCGTTGCTCATGAAGTGCGCGTTGACCATCTTCAATGTGCTTCAAACCGGTTCGTCGCACGCACTGTTCACGGTCTGGGAAGATGGAAGATCATGGCCATTCGTCCCGGATTGGATGGAGGCGCTTCTGCCGCCAGCGATGAGCATCGATGGACCAACGGTGCAGTGGATCCTGAACATGATTGAAGTGGTCAAGGATGAAACAGTCGCCGCATTCTTTCGACGATTGACGTCTGAACAGGAGCAAGACAGGCGACACCAGCACTTTCCTTGGGGCAGAGTCGTTCAAGAGCTAAGAGACGAGGGCCATGTCGCGGTCGAGGCGTCGTACAGGCAGTCGTTTGTGTGGGACGTCAGTTTGGGTGTAAGCGCTTCTCGAACAAGTGGGATTGATTTCACCGTGTTGGAGCCAAAAGCCCGTTATGGCTGGGCAGACAAGTAAGTTAAACGAGCCCTACTCACACCAGACATGAACTTGCTGACCTGGGGCGTCACGATAGTGGCATCTACTGGAACGCGTTCTCGATTGACAAGGACAACATCTATTTCATCGCATCGTGGGACACGGCTCAGATGAATGACGTCGAAATTGATGGTCACTGCGATTGTTTAGCTGAGGTCATAAGAAAGCTAGCTGACGAAAACAATTGGGAGAAAACAATTGGCGAAGTATTTGCAAGATGACAAAGGGAAAAGGTTGAAGGAGTGAGGTTGGGGAGAGTGAGTGAGTTGCGGGGCAGGTCCCCTTCCATACCTTAAATCACAGGCAACAAAGAAATCAACAAAGAATCAAGACAAAACACAATACGTTCAAATGAAAACTACTCTACTCTTACAGCAATCACCATAGCAAAGTTGTCAGTAAAACCACCATAGCAAAATTGTCAAAGCAAAACGTCAGAGCAAAACGTCAGAGCAAAACGTCAGAGCAAAACGTCAGAGCAAAACGTCAGAGCAAAACACCAAAGCAAAATCTCCAAAGCACAATCTGTTCCTCCTTCACTCTTCAGCGTCAAACCCACTCTTCTTGGGCGTGACCATCTGCTTGATCTTCCCCTTGAACTCGCTCCGGATGGGCGAAGCCGAGGCAAGCTGCTTCAGCCCGCCGAAGAACATCTTACCCTTCAGACTCCCCGACTTACCGTCATCCGTCAGCTCCTCCGACGCCTGCTGAGCCGAGTTCCTTCTGGAGAACAGTCTCCGCTGCGGCTTGTACAGCTCGCAGTCCTCGCGGTGAGCCGAGTGCCCGTGCTTGCTGCGGAACTCGACCGCGTCCGTCACCACGTTCTGGACCTCTTGGGAGAGCGCCTGGCGGAACTCGGGGTTGCAGAGGACCTTGACCCAGCGTTCTTTGAGGTCGTCAATGGAGCGAACCTCGTCTGGCAGAAACTTTTTGATCGAGTCGTCCACGTGGTTCAAAACGACCAAGAGCAGGCTCGGGCCCTCGGGCAGCCGGCCAATCTTCCTCTCGACATCCTTGGCAGCGTAGGTGAGAAAATCTTCAAGACGGAGCATGCACGCGACATCACGTACCTTGAAAGCGTTGTCCTCCGGGCGATACTTCTCCTTGTTGTCGGAGCTGAACAGGCGGGTCCAGATCCGGGACTTGTCGTGGAACAGCTTGATGCCCACGATGCACCCGCACAGCAGCTTGGGGCCTTTGCCGCAGACGTTGACGGTCGATCGGAGACAGAGCTGGAGGCGCTGAAGTCGGCGTTTGAACTCGCGAATCTGGCGTCGTGCGGTTTCGGGGGGGCAGTCTTGACGGACTTCCAAGGCCAGGCGAGCGGCGGAGATATCAGCCATGAGATCCACAGCGGCCTGGACTTCTCCGAAGTCGCTCGTGATCAAGTTGGGTTGGATCCGAAACATCGAATCCCAAAAGAGTTGGGCATCAAGCCACAGACTCTCATACTCTGCCTGCTGCTGTTCTTGGTCAGGCTCATCGTGCTGGACGCCGCGGAACTCGTCGCCGTTGAGTTCAAAGCTTTTGGTTAGGAATCCGGAGATTGAGGAGCGAAACTTACCGAGATCAAAAAGCTCGCTTCGGTCGTGAGTCCCGAGCAGGCTGGACGCCTGGGCAATCCTCTCGTCGAGATCAACGGGTGGGAGAACCACCCGCGCCATCGGCTCGAGCAAGCTCGCCTCTCGTCCCTCTTCGGAGACTCTGTCCAACGTCTGGGTCATGACAGTCAGACTGGGTCGCGGTCGAGACCTCGGGTGACGAAACAATGCAGGGGACGGGGACATTTCCTCTCTGAATCGGGAGGTGCCGGGCGAGTTCCTAGCACTGTTGTCAGTGGAAAATTCTCCTTGCGTGGAGAAGACATCCGGGGGCAGGGATGAAACGTGCTCGGGCAAGACGATGCCATGCTCATCCGGTTCCTCGGCCCAGTAGTAACGACTCATCTTGGTCAGCACCTTTCGTTCCGGAGAAGAATGTGTCAAAGAGCAAGATGTGGTACGGGAGGATGTGGTACGGGAAAAAAAGAATTGCAGTATAGCAGAAGAGTGTCTTTCAATGTTTCTGGTGGTTTCAGTTGCTAGGTTGAGCCAGCAGTTCCAAAGAATGAGTTGGTTTGAGTATGAAGATTTTGGCCAGGACGAGAAAAGGTAGACGCCTTCTTATGGCCGTTGGCTTCTGTCTAAAAGGTTGCCTCTGATCAAGGAACGCCGGTTGATCTGGGCACATTGTGACTCTTCCCTCAATCTGTTCTATCGATGAGTCCATGTGCGCCAACATCGTGGGATATATAGTGAAGAGTCAAACAGCCGCTCTGTCAATTCTAGTATGGGCAGACTATGTTCCGCACGGACAGGACTTATTCAAACACCCTCTTCTGTTCATCCAACTTTCCACAGCCGGAGACAACTACTAGATGTTCAAGGCACTGCTACAGTCTTCGCACAACTCCTTCGAATGAACAGTTCACTTCACGTCACCACCCGTCGGGGCCTTGTAAGCAATTCTCTTAGGTTCTTGTACCCACCGTTTCATTCACAGGCTAGGATTCTAAAGAACCCACAGAATGTACGAGTCTCATAGGCTAGATGCTAGTAGAACCGCCTTTGTGATATCCCAGCCCATTCCATTGTTCACAATGCCATCAATTGAATGAATCCCTTTGAGCACATCAACCAAGCGAAGCATAGCGTGTTCAGACGCGATATAAACCTTCACCCCCCCAAACTCATTCTTCGAAGAAGAATCATCAATCAACCAAAAGCAACACATCCTCTCTCAACTCTCGAAGCCCTTTCCTCTTCACCATGGATTCCACCCACCAAACCCCCCTCCTCCCCTTCCGCGCAGAGACCCCAGCATTCACACCAACCCTCTTCTCCCACCGGCCCCGTCCTCACCGGCCACCACCCCTAAACCTCAGAAGACCAAATCCCCCCCGCAAACGCCTCCCCGAGCAGCGTTCCATCCAGATCGTCACTCCTTATTCCAGCGACTATCTGACTCTGACAACAAACGACAGCGCCAGCGACCTCAGCCACCGCATCCACCACTGGATGGAGGCCACGGAGCCGGCCCCACCTCCGCCTCCGCCGCCGCCTCGGAACGTCCGAACGGAAAGGACGCGAAAGCCTAAAACGCCGTATCCGCCGCAGGCGCTCCGGTCGCCGTTGACGCTGAGGGGGTTCTGCGAGGATGTTCAGTTTATGATGTTGGGGTTCATGTGTTTGGGGGCCGTGTTTGCGTTGATCTTGGGGACCTTCACGCTCTGGAGTTATCTGTTGCAGCAGATTCCTATTCCCCCAAAAAGATTCTAGATTTCTACTCTACCAGGGGGTAGGAGTCTGAGTCTTGGAACCCGGGGGGACATGGAGTTGGGAGCGGCAGAGCAATGCTGGCATTGTTCGGTTTCAATGGTGTTTTTGTAAGTGCGAAAATAAATTGTCCACAACATCTCTTTTGTTTCGTCGCTCTGGCGTATGCCTTTGTTAACTTATAAAACTACAGTTCATCGAGAAACTACAATGATAAAAAAGAGAGAAAAGAAATTTCAATTACAAAAGAAATTGCATCAACGTATGTACGAATTTGAATATAAATAAAACAAGGGCATCATAACCCGCCTATCCCATTCATCCCACATCGGATGTCCTCAACTCCAAAAATAACACCATTCATCATACAACAGTCAGCCATCATTCATCCCTCTTTTCCTCACCCTCCAGCACATCGTCTTCAATGCTCCAATCCCTCCACCCCTCACCTCTAACCCAGCTCATCCCCTTCCTCCAGTTCGCTTCCCGGATCGCCTGTGCGTCCCTCTCATACACCACGCCCGTGACTGCCAGCGCCAAGACAAACACCCACAGGTCTCCGCCCTTCATACTCTTCCACCATCGACGCTTGACGCCAACCTTCCAGAGGCTGTCGATGCTGGCACGGGCGCTGTACAGGAACACGGGCCGTCCGTGCCGTCGCTCCACCCAAGCCCAGAGACCGGCCAGGAAGCCGCCGAGGAAGAAGCGCTGGGTGGATAGGATATGTCGAGGGAGCCAGGTATGGAAGAAGCAGACCGAGGCCCAGGCGGTGGACAACGAACCCGTTGCAAAGGTGGCCATTCGAAGGGATGAAGTGATGACTCGTTGGAGGGTGGCGAGAGGGCTGTGGTAAATGCTCGAAAGACGAGGAAGTACGGTCAAGGCGGAATAAACAACGACGAAGAATCGAGCCATCGGCCCAAAGGAATTAAGCCAAAAAGTAAGGTATGTCCGTGAACACGACGGATCTGAAGGGTGCAAAGCCGCACATGAGAGGGAGCCGACAAGAGGATGCGCCTGAGATGTCAATGGCCCGAGGGCGCTGAGAGTAGCAGGAAGAACCTCCTTGTTGGGGAACAGAGTCGGCGAGATGTAAGGTCTGCTGTTTGTCAGTCTCTGCACAGCGTAATACCAAGTCGATGCAACGTACGGCCAATACAAGCGAGCCATTTCGGCCAGGCTCTCCACGATCTGCTTGGGCTGAGGCCACTTCAGGTTGATCGGCCAGTCAATGGGGCGAGGTCGCAGATATGACGATGAGCTCTTGATGATCAAATCTCCATATGGCTGCAACCGGGGTCAGCGGATGTCTTGACTCATGTGGTCCAACTCTTGACTTACCTTGGGGAAACAGTCCGGATCAAAGACGAAAGCATGCCACAGCTGACCAAACGCCAGAGGCTGCAACATCCAGCTGCCGAACCACCACGGTCGTTCCCTCTTCCTTCCATTCTTAGCCCCCCATATGAGGCCTTCGCCCTCGCACATGTTCCAGCCAAACTCGAGGGCGCGGAAGATGGTGTAGATGGCGACGGTAACGCGCATCTTCTGCGACGGATAGATGCCCAGCGCGAGACCTGCCAACGACGCACCAACGGCCGGAGAATATGGGGACGTCAGAGCTGCCGCCGTCCTTGGATTCCTGAGCCGGAAAGGCTCGACTTGAGGATCCATTAGGTGAATCCGCAACCGAGCGAGGAAGCGGAAGAGGAGTCGGTACAGAAAAAGAATCGTAGAGAGGGAGAGGGACAGTCGCAACGCCGGCGACTTGTAGAATGGCCTCTTCTTCGCGTTGACGTTTGCGCTTGGTCAGGTCAGCCTTTCGAGTCCTCTCTCTCACTGCTTCCGCGATGAAACATGACAACTTACTCCTTATCGCCCATCCTCTTTGAAATAGCATCCCACCCCTTCATCCCCAGCCAAGTCGTGACAAACACCCGCAGCGCATGCCGCACCGCCCGCGCATTGTAATCATCTTTGCCCTTCTCAGGCTGGAGCGCCTTCTCCACACTGCCTGGGCTCGGCGTCGTGCGACGGAGGACTCGAGAGCGCGAGAGGACGTATTTGTGCAGGGACGCATACTCTCTGGCCGAAATGGTGTAGCGGAGAGCGTTTCGCAGGACAGGGTCCTTGGCGGCTTTCGAATACGATGGTCGCCGTGAGCTTGACCCGTCGCCCGAGGGATTCGGCGCAGACATGGCGAACGAAGAGTCGTGATGGAATTCCGGATCGTACGGCCTTGTCGGTCGGTTGATGATGACGAAGAAGGTTGTCGTCGAATGGGACTATCAGGAGCGCAAGGCGTCGCGATACCACAGGCTCCAATGGCGCATTGCTGTCCCCGGCATCCAATCCAGTTTGTCGACGAAGCACACTCGAACCGGGTGCGAGAACAACAGAAGACTAAATGGGCGCGCTGGGTGTTTGTCGTCCAAAGACACAGCGTGGTATCACCGGGGATGGAAGTGGGTGGATTCCAGAGTGTGGTGGTGGTCGCGTTGCATTGAAATCACAGGAAATTAACTGCCCACGGCCAGCCGCAGCGCAGTAAGACAGAAGAAAAGCCTCGGCTTTGGGTGCACAGCTCCCCCCCCAACACGGCACATGCTTTTAGTACATCTCCACTAAATACCACTAAAGTCCACTAAAGTCCACTAAAGTCCACTAAACATCACTAGAGCTGGGGTCCCCCTCCGTTGCATAAACCACCAGATTGGCCAGACCCTTGATTTGGTGATCTCACCCATGGATCAAGAGTAGCATTCATTAAATCGCCATTCCCAACTAAGAACATGTCCGAGGAACAGCTTGGACTGATGTCGTCGTGGGGTAAGTGAGGGGAAGACAGTACTAAAAATCCTTCAACTTTGTTGTATTGCTCACCCAAGACCATGTCAGACAATTCATCATCGATGCTAAGAAACACGACTCATGAACGACAGCACAAGTCGAAGAATCATGCGTCAGATCGACTTTGATATTAAATTCTGATCCCACCACACGCACACTAGAAGCAGCGCTGTTCCTCTGTTGCCCTCTTCCCCCGATCCCCTTGGAACAAACTCCTTCCACGACCAAAGCAACACCAAATCACTATCCTGCTCCCGCGACGACATTATCCTCCCCAGACGCTACATCCCCTTCCTTTGTCAATCAATCCTCCGACCTCATCCACCCAAACCTTCACTCAATCCACATACCCAGATATTCGGACGCTATCCGCACCGGACTATCCGCACCGGACTATCCGTACCGGACTGTTGATCGTCGAGGTCAGAGCCCAAGTGGCCCTTGCCAATCGCTCCCTTCAATGCTCCTTGGTTCCTTTCCCTTCCGTCCCATTCACCCAAATACCAGAACTTTTGATAACCATGTCCTTTCGTATCCTCCAAGAATTAAATCAAAAGCTAAGCTCGTGGTGTGCTGCGCCATGCCATGCCGGCGAGCAGCTGCCGAAGCGTAAGAACAACCAGTAAGGTCCACTCAGCGAGTGTGTGTGAAGAATTGATGCAAAACAACAAAATCGTCCTCTACTTCCCACCCAATGCAGGACAACTCTGACGAGAGACGCCTCCCAAGCTTGGTAATGAGCCTACCGAGGCTAGGGGGCCAGATGCTGCAATCCATTTATGCCGGGCAAACAAATAGCAACCGTAAAACAGCACGTAAACGATGGAAAACCCGCTTTGCCAAATCGCCGTTTTCCCGCGAAGTCGTGACTCATTAGTCCGAAATCAAAGAACTCAAGGATACGCCGCGTTTGAATGACCGTGAGGTTCCATCAATGGAACCCATTTGCGAACTAGAGTAGGGCCGTCGGAGTGGCCAAAGGAAACCATCTCCTCTTGCCACCCCAAAACACTCCACTGGTCGAGGTGACGGGGCTCGGGAGATGATAGTTGCTTCCAGATCGCCTCCCAATCCGTGACTAGACCGGTCCGGACGGCCTGGATGGCCTGATGGCGACGGTTTTCACGTTCCGCCACCGCATCCTTGATGATCCGGTATCGGTATTCGGCGTTGGCCCAACCGTTGATCGTGTTCAGGCCAACCGATTCCAAAGCCATCTTCAGGTGGGCAAAGGGGAGGTTGAGAAGCACGCGAGAGAGGACGGCATGGGACGCCAGATGGGCGCGCTGAGAGGCTCTTGGGGTCTCCGAAGCCGAAGAGCTGTTAGTCTCGGACAACGAAAGATCTCCGAACTGAATGCCTGTAATCTGCTGGGATCGGCGATTTCTTCCGAGCCGCACAGAGGTACCACGAGCGATGGCAGGAGACTGATCCCTCTCGGCGACGGGGCTCGCGGGGGGGATGGGATAAGAAGGCAGCCGACCGTAGTGCTCTGGAGGAGGCACCGCAACGTCAAGGGTGAAGTTCGGTGGGAGGTTGTTGATGATGAAGGCGGTGACTTCGTTCAAGATCATCCTCGAACCGTCTCCGTACTTGTACAAATCGTAGCTGCCTTTGTCGGAGTGGTCTTCGAGGGCAAAGTCCAGGGCCTGATCGATTGTTTCCCAGGTGAGGACCTGAACGGCGATCTCGCACCCTCTTCTGACGACAGGCTCCCAGGCAAGGAAGTGCCCGGCAGCAGCATAGGAAAGTGCGAAGCCGAACCGTTCAAAGATCGAGCCGGCCTCGATCACGTCGCCCTGTTTCATACCGTTCAGAGGTGGTGGGGTTGGCAAAAGAGGTAGGCCATAAAGACGTTGCACGGCAATGTAGAATGAATCGGAACGGATCCACTTGTTGTTCGTCTCGACGAGAACGATCTGCTGGTTCGGCGCGATCGGGCTCGACTGAGAGGACTGGCTCCGAAGTACGGCGGAGAGCTGAGAGCTTCGGGCAAAAACAAGACGATGGCCAGGGATGCGAACCGGTGCCAGGCGATCATCGATGTATCGAAGTTCCAGAACACAGTCAGAGAATTCAGAAGATCCAAAGTGTTGTCGGAGGTATCCAACCAACTCGTCTCCGTCATCGTGAGACAGCAGGTGGGGCGGGGGAGCATGATTAGGCATCATTCTGGGGTAGTCACCACCGAATGCTCTCATCTGATGGTTTGAGGCCTTGACCTCATCGCCGGACGCATTCATGCCGTTTCGCGCTGGACCAGACGGATGCTGAGGGTACGCATTCAGTTCTTCGGGCGGAGCCGATGCCTGAGAATCGTGAAAGCTATGAGGGGTAGAAGGTCCGAAGTTGCCGTATGGACCATAGGAGTCGGGATGGCCATATGCCATCGTCGGTCTACCGTAGTTGTCGAAGGCAGCAGCTTGCGCCATGTCGCCGCCGTAAGGCATCATCGGAGGGAAGCCGTTCGCACCATGACCCATGAAGTGAGGTCGACCGTCAGGCATTGGCATACCTGGCGGAGGCGCAATGCCTCCAGAGTGAGGAGGGGCTGGCGAGGAGGCCGTGGACCCTGGGAAGCCGCCAAAATGCCCACTGCTGTTGCTGAGATGGGGCTGGTGCATGTGAGGAGGTCCATTATGGGTGGGAGGCCGACCGCCCCCCCGAGTCACGTCTCCGTTCATTGCCAAACCCAGGCCTCTATTGCCGGGCTGGAACGGGGGAGGCATCTGATATCTAGTTGGCGACACAGCCGGCGGTGGTCGGGCCTTGGTGTGTGGTTTTGTGCGTGAACGATCAACTTTATATATATATATAAAGTCAGTGGCTGCAACCCTGTGGCTGGAGGAGATTCCCTTACCTGGCCTCGGCTTCAAGTCCTCTTTGATCGCCACGCCGTTGGATTTTCCCAGTGCGTCGGTAGGAGACTTAATTTCGGATGTTTCGACATGCACTTGAGCCTGGGGCTTGAGGGTGGTGGGCTGATGAGAATGGTCCGAGAGGGCGGGGGATTGAGAGGCGTTATTCAGCTCGTCGGTAGTGGAAGTCTGTTCGGCAGTGGGTGCAGCTGGAACAATGGTAAGACGGGCGTAAAAAAAAAAAAACAACATGCATGGCGAGGGACAATACGGTACGTACCTTGAGAACCCTGGCCGTTTGGCTTGTCGGCGGAACGTTGTAGCTTCGGTCCCTTCTCCAGGCGTGAGTCATCTTCTTGAACGGCCACCGAGTCTGCAGCAGCAGAAGGTTGCTCGTCTTCAGCGGACGCGGCGCCATTCGTGAGCGTCGTCTCGGCTCGCGAAGCGCTGGGGGTTGGGACCGCGACGCTCTCGGAAGAGGAAGAAGTATGTCCATGTGAAGCGGGGACAGATGCTGCAGCTGGTGCAGCAGCAGCAGCAGCAGCAGCCGCCACCACGGCGCGACGCTTCACGAAGGGCAGGGGAATCGCGGGCACCACGGGCTTGGTGGCCTTGGCCAGCTTGTCCCCTCCAGCCTTGCGAGGCTTCACGGAGCCGTTGGGGGGCGCCATGTTGGGCTTTCGATTCGCGACAGAGTATTCGAACGGGTTCGGCGGGGAGCGAGATGGGCGTCGAATAAGGATCCGGGACGGGGGGAGGCGACGGATAGAGCTTGCCCTAGAGCCTGTTGATGTGAAAGCCCGCGCCGGTGCTGAGACTCTAGAGATGCTGAGCAAGAGGCATGGGAGAAGTCATGAGAGAGAGCTGGGCTGTCTTGCACTGACTGAACGCGGAGTCGGTCAATGCTCTGGTCAACCTGCGAGGCGAGGAGAAGGGAA
>JAMYIC010000188.1:0-10930 GCA_024112705.1 Microcera coccophila
CCTCAACCTCTCTCATGCGTTTATCGTCAGTGTCTGCGTTTTCATCCGTTCGCTCACCGCCCAAGATGGCTTTATCATCATCATCAAGGAAGCCTTGGACCGCGAACATTGGGTGATTCTGCCCAAGTTCGCCAAGCCTTGTCTGCATCTCGTCTCGCCACCCAGTCACAGAGTTCTCCTTCAAGGGAACAGGAAGAGCGCTGTTGACAGCCTTCCAGAAGCGTACCGGATCGAGGCCGCTCCAGATGGGGCGTGTCAGAGGTCTGTCATCAACGTGGTCGTCGGCCGGAGATGAGGCGCGACTTCCCTCGAACATGGATGCAAAGGTTCCATAGCTTGCCTTTGTGAGAGCCTTCCAGAGCCGTGATGGACTCAGAGCACACCAGAGAGTATGTGTCGAAGGTGTCTCATCGCGGTCGGCACGAGGCGACAAGAGATTTTCCTCGACAATAGACGCGAGACTTCCGCAGCTTGCCATGTGAATCCATGCCTTTGCTGATTCCACGGGATAGGAGCCAATCGTGATGCTGCCGGCCACAATGCGCCAGAGATAGTCGTCCACGTTGGCAATGCCCCGAGGCGAATCACCAATGATGAAACCAGGTTTCATGACGCAGATGCGATCTCGGGACACAATTTGCTGCGACGCAGCACGAAGTAACAGGTACTCTGCAACCATCTTGCTTTGGCCATAGCCGCCGGTGATGCTTAGTTCATGGCGCAAAGCTTCTTCAGTGCAGACCTCGCGCTCAATGTCCAGGTCAGGCGAGGTGGACACGTACACAAGTCGCGACAAGGATGGGCTGGTTCTCGCCACCCCAAGAAGTTCATGGGTCGAAGTAACGTTGACAGCTCGAAGCGACTCGTAGGTTCCCAGCCAATCCACCGCCGCGCCGTTGTGGACGATGCCATCGATGTGTTCGGAATCGTCAGAATCGCGAGCACCGGCCAGGGCTTTCCAACATGATGGATCGAGACCCAGCCGCGGCTTGCTCAAGTCGCCAAGCCAGACGCTGACCCGCTCGAGGAACTTGTCATCCCACCACTTGGCGCGGACTGCACTGTCGATAACACGTCGCCAGGCCTTGTCAACGGAGGAAGCCCGGACAACTACAACCACCCTCTCGATGGCCCGGTTGCTCAGCAGTTTATGCAGGATGATGGTGCCCAGATAGCCAGTCGCTCCCGTAAGAAGCACTCTGCGTGGGTAAGCGCGAGAGGGCTTGACAGCGGCCTCGCCGCGTGGCAGGACTTGCACTTCTTTCAGGAGACGGCGGACGTCGTCGAGTATTGGAGTGACGTCGGCCTCGAAGCCATCTTTGGTGGCGCCGGCTCGTTGCAGCTTGACTATCTCGTTGCCGAGGGAATCTAGGGTTTTACTTTGCAGGAATCGATCTACCCCCAGGTTGACGGAGAAGGTTTGCTTGATCTTCCGAACCAGAATCATGACCTTGATCGAGTCACCACCAAGTCGGATAAAATCATCGTCGCAGCCGATGTCACCGGCAGACATATCCAATGACTTGGCCCACAACTCTCGCAGTTCCAACCCGACGGCTGTGGTCGGTGCTCGTACCGGGAGGCGCGAGGGGACGAAACGGGCCAACTCGTCTGGACCCAAGGCAGAGACGATTTGCCGCAGCTTTTTCCGGTCGGCTTTGCCGGTCGGCCCCAGCGGGATCTTATGAACGTGGATATATAGTGATGGGACGGCGTAGCTCGGGACCAGTCCGGGTAGCTGCTCTTCCAGCGTAGCGACCAAGTTTACGTCGCCGTTGGCGTCAACCAGGTCACTCGGGTTGGCACTCGCAGCAAGACGGTCGGCGCTGCCATCTGCCGTCAAGAAGACGACCAGCCTGCTGTTCTTGCTCCCACGGGGCTTGGCAGCCTCGGCGATGATTCGGGCGTCAGAATAGTGTTTCTGCAAGCACTGCCGAGCATGATGCTCCACGTCGCCGAGTTCGACACGCTGACCACGGATCTTGACTTGTTCGTCCTTACGCGAGACAAAGGTGAGGGTGCCATTGGCGTTGTAGTAGACCAGATCACCGGTCCGATACAGTCGTCCACGACGACCAGGGTGCTCGAGACCTTCTCCTTGTAGCAACCAAGGTGGGTCATGGACGAACGCAGCCCGGGTCTTGTCCGCATCTCCAAAGTATCCGCGGCCGACGAGAGGACCCTCAAGCCACAGCTCGCCCACAGTTCCGATGGGAGCAAGCTGAGTGGCTTCACTGTCGTCGCCTTGAACAACCCAAGTGTTGAGACCTATTCCTCTTCCCAGACAGTTCGGAGGCATGCCTTCAGTCCCCACGTCCCAGATGGTTGCTGTTGGCGTGCACTCCGCCGGCCCGTACACGTTTTTCAAGGCGGTGATGCCTTTCCAAAGGGCGGCGTAATCGTCAGAGAGGCCTTCGCCACCGACAAGCATGGTTTTCAGTTTCTTCAACGTTTCGAAGGGCAGAGTAGCCGCCACCGAGGGGGTAATGTCAATGTCATTGACACGTTGTTCCTCAATGTGCTCCGCGAGGGCGCCAGTTCGAGCAGCATCGGATGGTATGCAGAGACAGCCGCCGTTGGCCAGAGTGTGGAGGGAATTGTTCCATGACGCGTCGAACGCGTACGACGCAAAGTCTGACACACGCGACCAAATCCCTCGTCCCATGGCAACGTGTTGATGACGGATCGCGCTGCTGAAATTGCTGTGAGTGATGGTTACACCTTTGGGTACACCCGTGGTGCCAGACGTGAAGACGATGTAGAGGATGGAGTCGGGATCAACTTCTGGTAAGGGAACGTTGTGCTCTGGGATCGACTCGATGATATTCTCGCTGACCTCCAAAATCGAGACGTCCCTCCCACAAATCTTCTGTGCGAGTTGCTGCTGAGCACTAGAACACAACGCCACGACGGGGTTCACGGTCTGCACCATGGTTCTGAGACGCTCTTCCGGTTGGGCCACCACATCGAGCGTGACCGAGGCACCGCCGGCTTTCATCACAGCAAGCATGCAGACTGTCGTGAGCTTTGACTTCTCAAAGCAGAGGGGCACGATAACGTCACGTCTAACGCCCATGCTGATCAGCTTATGTGCTAGCCGTGTTGAGAGGCGATCCAGCTCGTTGTATGAGAGCTGACCATCCCATGCATCCACAGCTGGCCGGGAGGGATGCTTGCGAACCATTTCGGCGAAAATACCGTGGACCGGCTCCCTAAAAGTCTCTGGTACGTGTGCGTTCCAGGTCCAAATCTTGTGCAGGTGCGAAGGCTGGGTGGTGCAGAGCTCATTCACAGGACGCTCCAGGTTGTCATGCAAGGTGAGCTGCTGCAGGATGTGTGCAAGCTGGCCCAGCAGGCCCTCAGCCCGATCCTGATCAAGAATCTTGTCATCGTAAATGAGAGAGAGCTTGACGCCATCCCCACGTAGAGAACAGATGAGGTTGAGTGCGTATGAGTCAAACGACCCAACATCTGCGCTCTCATCCTCGGGCTCGAAGGCGTCGGCAAAAAGACCTGCGCCGAGTTGTTCGCGCTCCTCAGGCTGAACTACAACGATGCTTTGGAACTGGCACGCCTGATGCGCTTCAGCACTCATCTTTTGGATTCTTTGGAGCCCAGTCTGCTCATACTGGCCAACATTGGCAATCTGAGCTTGGAGTGCGGATAGGAACTGGTCGACTTTCTTGGTATTTTCCACCTGAACCCGCAACGGAATGGTTGCAATCGTTGGTCCGGTGATCCTCTCAATCTGTGGCACTGCTGCTTGGCGTCCGGAAAGCGTAAGCCCGAAGATGACATCTGGAGAGTTTGTGTATAGCATTGTCACCATGGACCATGCTGCGAGCAGCATAGTCGAAGCCGTTGCGTCGGCTTGCACATTGTTCCACTGTATGGGTAGGTCCTTTACAATGGACTTGTTTGGCCGAACTTGGTAGTCCGGCGACAAATTGGTCAGAGCCGGGAAGATTGGTGCTGATAGACCGTCGAATTGCTTTGTCCAGAACGCCTGAGATTCCCTTGAGTCGATATCCAGAACATGTTTGACAAACCTCTGGAATGACGGGAACTGTGAGAATGAAGCAGAAGAGAATGAAGCAGAAGGAGAAGAAAGCGACGACGATGGCGGTGGAGCTAAGTCCTGGTACGCTTGCACGAGAGCCTCAAACACCAGGGGCAAGGACCATCCGTCATACAACGCATGGCTCATGCACAAGGTAAAGGTCAAGCCTTTACAGCCGGACGATGGATTATATTGCGATAGAGCGAAGCGCAATAATGATGTGCAGAGACCCATTTCCGCCATCAGTGGGTTGGACTCTCCGCTCCGATCTGCCGCATCTCCGTCTATCCAATTCGGACGCTCGTCCACGACGACTTGTACCAAGCCGTGCTCGGGAAGAGGGACAATCTTGGTTCGGAGGATGGGCAGTTGCTGAAGAACATGTTCCCAAGCCCGTTGGAACCGCTCAACCTCAACGTCCTCACGCAAGTTGAAGTCATAACGCGCAATGTAATCGCCTTTGCCGGAGGACTTTGCCGACAAGGCCAAAAACCCTTCTTGCAGAGGCGTGCAGGGGAATATATCTTGGATCCGTGACGGATCAGTTTCAAGTAAGCCTGCCGCTGCTGCAATGGCTTCCCGTTGGTCAAAGGAGGGACCCATCAAAGAGAAAGGCTCGATGGGGAGGCTTTGGTCGGCCAACGTCGTGGTGGCAGCACTGGCAGACAGCTCTCTCAAGCGCGGATTTCTCAGGACATCCGCGACGGTGAAGGAAAGACTGTGCTCGGAGGCTCGAGAAACCAGCTTCATGGCCATGATCGAGTCGCCGCCAAGCTGCAAGAAACTGTCGTTGGCGGCAATGTCCCCTTTAGGAATCTTGAGCACAGCCGCCCACAGCGCGGCCATGACGTGTTCTGTATCCGTGGAAAGATGCTCGGGCTCTTCACGCAGGGGATCCAGTGCCATGATCTGGCTGTTGGTCATGGCTTCGACCAACCTTCGTAGCTTTCGGCGGTCCGTCTTGAGAGTAACCGTCATCGGGAAGCGCCTGATCAACAGCAGAGCGGAGGGGATCATGTATCGCGGGAGCTGCTTGGCGATGGTCTCACGCACGATCTGGTCCAATGCTTGTTTTCTCTCGCGGGCATCATCCTTCTCCGTCGCTCCAGATGCCACCATTAGAACCGTTCCAATGTCGAAAAACGCAACGAGCATGGCTTTGCCACTGCCGGCTGGCTTAACCATCTCGACAGCTATACTGACAGCGAGGGTTTCCGGGACTGCGCGTCTCAAAGCGCCCTCGATCTCGCTGGGCTCCACTCGTTGGCCGTTGATCTTAACTTGAGAATCGGCGCGCCCCATGAAGCTGAGCGTGCCGTCAAGATTATACCGCACCAGATCGCCGGTTCTGTAGAGGCGTCCGGGTCTGCCGGGGAGATCTGGCCCGTCACCGCGAATCAACCATCTAGGGTCTTTAATAAATGCTTTCTCCGTTTTGTCTGGGTCGTGGAGATAGCCTGGCCCAACGAGCGGGCCCTCGAGGAGCAGCTCGCCAACGCATCCGATGGGTAACAGGGAGTGGAAGTTGTCCGGGTCAGTGACCCAGGTGTTCAGGCCGTATCCTCGTCCAATGCTTCCCGGGAATGAGCGCATGTCCTCGATGGTGGCGATGGTCGCACTCGGGCTGCACTCGCTTGGACCGTACATGTTGATCACAGTTGTGTTTTGCGCCGCCCATTGCTCGGCATCCTCGAACCGTACGGCTTCGCCTCCCAGCGTGAGCCACCGAAGGCTCCTTATGGTCTCAATAGGCAAGGACTTGGCGACAGATGCCGTGATGTCCACGTGGGTGGCTTTGAAACGAGCAATGGACCCTGCTATGTCGTTTTGGCGATCATGGTCGTTCGGGATACAGAGGCAGGCCCCGGCAACACTGGCAACGACAAAGTTGAGCCATGCGGCGTCAAAGGCGTAAGAGGAGAAGTCAAAGACCCTCGCCTGGGAGTCATAGCCATAGAGATGCTTCTGGTGGTGCACAGCACTGCTCATATTTCCGTGAGACACCATGACTCCCTTGGGCTTTCCCGTCGTCCCCGACGTGAAGATGAGGTACAATAGGCTGGCGGGGTCAACCACCGGAAGGTCGATCCTGGCAGCAGCGTCCGGTTGATCATGAGAGATGTTTGCATGGTCGGCAACCATGACACGGCAGCCGCAGATCCGTGCCGCAAGACCCTGGGCGGACGCAGATGCTAGGACGACATCAGGTCGGACTGTGCGGATGATGGCAGCCTGGCGTTCCTCTGGCTGATTGACGTCTATCGCGACGGAGGCGCCACCAGCCTTCATGACGGCAAGCATGGCAACAGGCATCCAAAGAGTCTTCTCGAAGAAGAGAGGCACAATCATGCCGGGTCTTAGGGTTACACCGGCTTGAGCCACCAACTGCCTAGCCAGCCGGGTCGACAGAAGATCAAGCTCGAGATACGTCAGATTACCGTCCCAAGCGCAGACTGCCAGCGCATCGGGGCTGCGGCGGACGGTTTGCGCAATGAGATCGTGTATCGGCCGAGTCGAGGCAAGGGGAACATGTCTGTTCCAGGCCCAGAGTTGGCGTACGTCACCTGCGTGAACAAGATCAATCTCGTTCAGCGGTTTGCCGTCGAGACGAACGTTCCGGGGTGCGCAGAGCTCTTCAAGCACATGCTTCAGCTGGCCCATGATGCGTCCAGCCTGCAACGCATCGACGATTTTGTCATCGTAATTCAGCTCAAGCGCCACTCCGCCGTCCTGGAGCGAGCAGATTAGATTGAGCGCGTAGGTATCGAACGCTCCAACCATTTCATCCTGGTCCTCAATCTCATCGATTGTCTGCTTGAAAAGGTTTTTGCAAGGCAGACTCTCATCGTCGTCTGCTTTTGGTTGCACGACTACGAGACTTTGGAAGTCTGCTGCGTCTTTCATATCGGCAGGCAAATACCGCTTGATGTTCTGGAGACCAGTCTGTTCATGGCGAACCAGGTCAGCGGCCTTCGCCTGCACCGCCCCCAAAGTCTCTGCAACGCTCTTCGAGTAGTCAAGCATCACTCGTACTGGTACTGTGGCGATGGTTGGTCCCAGCATGCGGTCTACTCTTGGAATCGTTGCTCCATGAGTCTGCCGCCCCGAAAGAGTCACACCAAAATTGACGTCTTTCGATGCGGAGAACTGCGAGACCACGATGGCCCAAGCCGTCAATATCACCGTGGAAGGTGTTGCGTCTAGTTGTGGCCACTCCAAACCAACGGTCTGGCGGAGGGTTTGGTTGACTTGTACTTGATAGTCGGGGGCTGGCAAGCTTGGGAAAAGCGGCGCAGTCGAGTCTGCAAATTGAGCGGCCCAGAATGCAGCGGCTTCGTCCTTGTCAGCGCCAACGACACTATGCTTTACAAACTTTTGGAATGGCGGCGGCTGAGATGCCCGCAGAGACAGGCTGGATTCGTCCGCGTATGCCTTTTCCAAGAGTTCGAAGAGAAGGGGCACTGAATATCCATCGTAGAGAGCGTGATGGATGATGACCGACAAACAAGCTCCGCTCAAGGTCAATCTCAGTTGGTATTGAAGTAACGGCGTTCCAAGGCCCATTTCCTTCTTCCGTGAGCCAAGACTTGACTTGGACACGTCCTCTGGAGGCGTATCAAAGCCCGCGTAGCTTGTCGTGTCCGTCCAAGAAGGCTGCTCGTCCACAACCACCTGCATCAGTCCACCATGATGAGGCAAGTCGATGATCCGTGTCCGCAGTATGGGTAGGGACATGACTAGACGTTGCCATGCTCTTTGCAGACGGGCAGTGTCGGTAGTCGGGCAGAGATCTATGACCCAATGGGCCACGTAGTCACCGGGATTCCTTGTCGTAAGGGCCATGAGACCTTCTTGCAACGGCGTGCAAGGGAAGATGTCTTGAATTTGATCCTCATCTAGACCGCATTGCCTTGCTGCCAAGTTGATGACACTGCTTACAGGCTGCTCCTGGCATGACGAGGGTGCCAGCAGGGAAAAGGGCTCAACAACAGCCTCTTCCTCGAGCTCACCATCATCCACGGCGCGACGCTTTGCGACCTGCGCCAGCTGTTCTAGTTGCGGATGCTTCAGGATATCTGCCGACGTAAAAGACAGAGTGCTGCGCTCTCGTGCCAGACCGACCAGTTTCATAGCTAGGAGAGAATCGCCGCCCATTCTTAAAAAGCTGTCGTCCAGACCAATCTCACTCTCGTCCACAGGGAGCACCTGTGACCACAGAAAGGCCAGAGCTCGCTCAGTGTCTGAAGATGGTAGCCGTCGCTGTGAAGCTGAGGCTGAGGACAGCGGGTTCAGAGCTGCTAGCTCTCGCATAGTGTGGACTTCAAAAATGCCTCTCAGCTTTCGCCGATCTGCTTTTCCCGTTGCCGTCACTGGGATGGTATCGGTGGGGATATATACAGAAGGCACTTCGTAGGCAGGCAACGACTCTGAAAGCCGACTCTCCAAAGTAGCCACCGCTGCCGAGATCCTTGTTGTTTCTTCGGCTTGCCCTTCCAGGACGATCGGTTGCGTTGGCTGGGATATCTTCAAGAATAGAGCAAGGACCTTCCTGATGCTGTTCAGCGGCGTAATGGCTTCCGCGACCACCTGAGCATCGACCAGCCCCAGCCGCTGGAGGTACTTCCTTGCATTGTCTTCGACGTTGCTCAGCTCGACGCGTTGACCGCGAATCTTGACCTGCGTATCTCTCCGTGACACAAAAGTCAGGGTTCCGTCCGAGTTGTAGCGGACCAGATCACCAGTCCGGTACAGTTTCCCGCACCGGCCTGGGATGGCAAGTTTGGGGTGTCCGCGGGCCAGGAATGACGGGTCCTGGACAAAAGCTGCTGCCGTCTTCCCCGGCTCTTTAAAGTATCCTTGGCCGACTAAAGGACCTTCTAGCCATAGCTCACCGATGCTCCCAATTGGAGCCAGCGTAGGCTCGCCATCGACGGTGTCTTCGCCGTCTTGTATAATCCACGAATTGAAGCCGTAAGTGGGCCCGAGGTATCCCAAGTGCTCGTCTCCCTTGATGTCGACGACCGTGGTCGTGATTGTGCACTCTGCAGGACCATACGTCTGGATGAGTCTGACGTGGCTGCTCCACAGCTTGGCCTGATCGACAGGAAGTGATTCGCCTCCCACGATCAATGTATCTAGATTTTCGAGCGTTGACAATGGCATCGCAGAGACAACGGATGGAGTCATGTCTGCGTGATTGATCTTCTGCTCGGCGATGTACTGGTCCAGTAGGGTCAAGGAAGTTCTGACCTGGTCTGATGGGATGCATAGGCAAGCGCCAGATGTGAGAGTACCCAACAAGTTCGTGTACGACACATCGAACGCGTACGAAGCAAAGTCCAGTACTCTTGACTTTTCATGGAAGCCCTGTTCTGTATTGTTGAAATGGAGACCACTGCTGGCATTGGCATGACTGATGACGACGCCCTTCGGCTTACCAGTCGTGCCAGATGTGAAAATGAGGTACAGCATATTCGACGGGTGGACTGTACCCAAAGAGGTGAGAGGATCCGGAAGCTCATCTACAATCGATTCATTGACAACTAGCACGTGGCAGTCACCACAGATATCTGACACTAGCTGCCGGTTGGAAGGCGAGCAGCCCACCAGGATTGGGCTAATCGTCTCGATGATGGCGGCCAGCACTTCCTTGGCCTGAGTGGTATCCAGGGCAGCGCATACGCCGCCGGCTTTCATGATGGCCAGTTGACACACCGGCGTCCACATGGACTTTTCGAAGAAGAGAGGCACCACGACGTTGGGGCCTATGCCATGGCTCTGGAGGTGATGGGCTAGTCGTGTCGATAAACGATCTAGCTGGTCATATGTCAAGTCGCCGTCCCATGCGCATATCGCTGGAGCTCCAGGTTGCTGGCGAACCCGATCTTGGAAGATCTCGTGGACCGGCCTGGCGACCGTGTTTGGGACTGACCGGTTCCACGACCATATTTGTTGCAGGTCAGCATCACTGATGGCGGTGCTGATAGATGGTTCAGCCATGGTCATCTCTGTAGTTCCTGGGTCTCTCAGAGACTCGGCTGAAGTGTGATGATGATGGTGATGATGGTTATGATGGTGATGATGGGTTGTTGGTGTCGTATCGCCACTGTCCCTTTTCAAAACCCCGCAGTGATGCTTTTCACGCCCAAAGCGAGTTGTTGACTATGGCAACAAGTTGGAGGAAGTGAGAGTAGGTGTTTTTCCTTTTTGGGACTGAAGAAAGAACCAGGCTGTTCCACCCACGAACGAGTTGCTTAGTCTGCCTGTACATGCACACACTACTTTGTCATTGGGAGCTCTCGTATAACGATAAGCTGCAAATATATGTATCAACGAATGAATTAATTATAGCACAGGGTAGGTCAGTCAGTCGACGGTTGCCAGCCTGTGTACCTAGCAGTACGAAGAAGTACAAAGTCAAACGGAGTAGCCCGCCGGTACTCACTCCTCTTACGACTGCTTATGACGGCACAACGGACTAGGATCACGCAAAACGGCATGACGACAGACTTCAAAGGAGGAGGCATTGCCCCGTATACGACGAAGGCAGCAGCAGCCAGAATTGTATGTGTTCTCCGCTATTCATCGCCGCGAAACCTCTTGACTTGGGGGGCTGTTTCGCAGTCTTACAACTAAGACATTCTCGGCCTCAACGTTGTACCGACGGTCCTGGCACATAGCCCTGACGTGAGAGGGATTTGTCACCAAAACTGGCAGTGGGTGTGAGACGGCGGACCCGGAAACTACTCAAGGGAATATGGAAGCGCCGCAGGGCTGCGTACGATACCCATACAGGTGCTTGTACAATGGCATGTACCAGGTGTACATGCGAGTTACTATCATCTGTTCTACTATGCCGGGCGGGGGGGG
>JAMYIC010001871.1:0-59965 GCA_024112705.1 Microcera coccophila
GGCGAGAGAAAGACGTTGCTTTGCAACGCGGGTGCCAGAATGACCCGCAGTGCCTCCCACTTGTTCAGCTCAAGGCCCGGATGTTCTCGGCGATGCCCTTGAGGCTGATGGTGGTGTTCGGGGGTCCCAGACGCTCCGGCTCTCCAAGATACCAGGATTCTCCAGTTTATTTCTCCGCCGTAACGTCGTTATCGTGCTGAATGATTGAATGACCGAATAATTGGCTGATCCAGGTGCCATGACGGCTGGCTTGACCGAAGCGGATCCTTGTCAGACGCAGTCTGGCCATGGAGGCCCGGTAAGCCCGTGCTGTCTACAGGCTAAATCCTCCATTTTGGTACCCCCGTCCCCCCCATCTCCCCATCTTAGGCTTCCGGCGTTGTGCAGCCAGTCCCTAGGAAGCTCCATACGGGGGCAAACGGGGCATACGGGGTCGACAAGTCGCCACTTCTGGCGGTACGTCCCTGAACCTGGGCGTTTCGACGATGGACCTAACGGCTTCTCTAGGAATACTGGGATCCATCTTGAGGGGTTTTCTCGGGTTGGTTCCCTTTGAACCTGTGCCGGTGCCGTCTCATGCTGCCTCGTGCTTTTGCTTAAATGTTGCCGGGTCTGCACCTTGTAACCGATGTCCGTTTCGGCTTATATGTAATACCCCCTGAAATCTTCAAAGAGGTGATCGTTTTCATCCTCACATCTCAAGATTGTTTGATTGATTGATCCTTCGATTCGACGCACCTGCATGCAAGCAGCATCCCCTGAAAATTGCTCACAGACACAAAACAAAATGGCTATCCGAGAAACCTTCCGCCGAGCTCTCCGCCGCTCAGACGAGTCTGGCAACTCATCACAAACCAGTTGTGGTCTCAACAGTACAACCGCCTCCAGCGAATCATCAGAATCCACATCACTACAAAAGACACTCAGCAACTGGAGTTGGACCTCCAATAAAGAAAAGGCACAAGAGCGCAAGAAGGAGAGGAACAAGAAGCGTATCGTCCACCCCAGCCAGCGACCCCTGACAGAACAAAACATCGCCCACCAAGAGATGCTCTCCCACTTCACCATGGCCTTTGGCGCGTCAAATCCCGAACAAATCGAGACGGAAGACTACATTGGCATTAGCCCGTGCTGCACGCGAGCGCCCAGCCTCATTGGCGACGAGAGCAGCGATGGATCAGCGACGCCTCGGTCTTGCGCTGATGATTAGATCGAAGTCGGGTCGCGGAGGCGCCGAGATCATCGACAGTGTGGAGGAGGGAGGGGAGTCTAGAACGATTTTACGAACACGCGCCGAACCCACCATACTCTGGCGAGGACACCCGCAGCCACGGGGGCGGACGACCACTACACGATACATACCTTATTTTCCCAATAAAGGGACGTGGTACATTTTGAATTTAGCGATGTCGGATTGGGTATACAGGGCTGGATAGAGCACCCGTTTACCAACACTGGGCGTATAGAACTAGAGGCGTTAAAATTGATACAGCCCGCAAACGGGTTGCATTTGTCCCCTTTCAATGAACTTCCTCCACATGGTATGTGATTTCTATGTTGAGCAACGTTGCGCCTCGGCGCGAGTTGACACATTCTCCGTGGACCTTTGTCGGTGTCGTAATGTCGCGAGTCGTGTGCTTCATCCAGGCACCGCTCGCACTTCCACCGAGGACACTGCGCTATGAACGAAGAAGTAAAACATCAGAAGACTAGATGCTAGCGCCCTGTGTTCTTCTCCACAATTCCCGTGGTGTTCTGGCCCAGGCCGCAGTTGGTTTATTGCGTCGATGTGCGATCATTTGTCGCGTCAGTCACCCGAATACTTAGTTGATGAGGCTATTCCCAACCCCAAAGCACGTAGTTGCGTTTCAATGACGCATGGTTGAACAAGGTGGGTTCGAAAATGGTAAATCAAGAAGGGCTTTATGGATCTTGAAGGTACTTTTACACACGAATCTACAGTTGGTTCGGGAACTGGCAGGCTGGCAGTGACAACCTATCCGTCTAACAACCGAGAAGGCCCAGGTCACTCACTATCTACTTACGGTGCTCCTGCCGTCGGTGAATCAACGAGCGCTTTCTTGTTTTCACAAACTACCGAAATCACCAAGAACATGTCTTCGCCGCCATAACCACACTGCACCCAAACGCACAACGCCCAAAGCACCGCCTTTGACATCTTCTTCCCGATTCCGAGCCTCTCTCGTTCTCGCATCTTGTCATGTCGACAAAATCATTCTATGTCCTGAAGTCCAAGGCCGTACCCACGAGGTATGGCTTGTCCAAGAACATCCAGACGCTCCTACACGCACTTGACCGATTCCACTTGGGCGCTATCGATGCGGCAGAGCTTGGCCGGCTCGTTCGACTGAGCCCGAAGCGGCGGGCGGCCATCCTCGACACCATTACCAAGTGTGCCGACAGAATCAAGAGGGAGCCTGAAGAGACTAAGACCAGTGTCGAGATAATCGAAATGTGCACTGAGATTCTCGAAATTGCCGGTCGGTCCCCTGCTTCTTTGTCGATGATGACCATGGCTGATCTCAACCTCTTAGACCGACCGCCTCCTGCTGAAGGCTTTCCGTTTATGCGGCTGCCGATAGAGATTCGAGAACACATCATGCATTTGATGATTGACACCGTCTTCGATCGAAACGTCGGTATCCTGCCAGCCAGGAAAAAGGTCAATTGCAACTGTCCAAAAATCGAAAGGGGCTATCCACTCCATACCACTCAGATGAAAGCACTCCCCTCCGTGCTTGGTCCAGCCCTGGATCGAGAATTCTTCCGAATATTCTTTAAGAAAAAGAGTTTTCGATTCAAGTGCTGTTGTGAGCTGAAGGCACACCTTCAAGAGAACGAACAACTTGTTCAGAACGTCCGAAAAATCCACGTCCATTGGTGCGGTCCGGACTCGGCAGCAGCGTTCAAATTGCTGGCTGGATGTCACAGGCTTAAGGACCTGAAGCTCAGCATCTCCAAATCAACACTAGCCCATCTCAGTGAGCGAACAAACTTGATGAAATCATTCTTCCCCTTAGCATATCGTCACGTCAGAATTACAGATGCGCTCGGGTTAGACGAGCTTTTGGACCTGCGAGGGTTACAGGAGGTTGTGGTGATGCACGCTCAGTCCAAGAATATGAACTTGACTGTTGAGATGGACAGAGCGAACCTGGCGGAGCTCCTATGTAGCCAGTTGAAACAGCCTAAAGAGGTAAGTTGTTCGGGTTGTTAGCGTGCATGGTTTGGACTGACACAAAAACCACCAGTATATTTCTAGCTGAGGGCTGATCCGGCGAGTTGCCGAGAAATGATGCTTTACGCTTCACGATTCACGATTCACGATTCACGATTCACGATCCATAATAACGTTAGGCGGACGGGAGAACTGCTATTCAGATGATTTGAGTTAATGGGGAAGGTTGATCTTAGAATGTTTACATCTCCAAATGGCTGATTTCAGGTTTTACTTGGCCATAGGGATGGTCTGCTCAACGAGAAGGGTGTTCATGCATAGAGAAATGTAGCAACAGATAAATTACGAAGGCCTCCATTTGGTGAACACCATGGAAGGTTCCGTACTCAAAAAGCGTTGTCAAGCTTATTCTTGTCTCGTGTCCATACAAGTACGGCAACCGGCTCAAGATCAGTCGTTACGACAGGGCTGACCGAGCAATGGTAAGAGACGATGTGGCTAAGAATTCGTCACGTTGGCTAGCAAGCACCTACCGCTATGAGAGACACAATCATTTCGGAACAGTCTCGTTCGAGATTCATAGGGTCGCTCGACGAATTGAGTGGTTGACAACACTCTGAGTTGAGGCTTTGCGGAGAGATGAAGCTTCGTCAAGCAAAAATTTGATGGGGCACGCGCGGGTGGGCCGGCGGCGATGCGCTTTGATTGGCAGTGACAAATTCGTCGAAGGACTGTGTATGTTTTGCGAACACTTTAGGGGACTACAAGTTTGAAAACCGTCAAATCTAGTACCGACTACAAGAAATGCAGAGAGCTATCAACTAAAAACCGAGAGCCCTCCAACTTCTACAACAACTAATCTACCTCAACCAAATGCGCAGTCTCATTAGTACCTGCCTTAGCCTTCGGCACCGTTGGGGGATTGTTGGTGGGCTGCACGTGATTAAGCCTGTTTAGCGCGCGCCCTCTCTTGCCCTACTCGTGCCCCCACAGCCTCGAAAATTCCACCACCTTTAGCGAGGGCTTTGAATTCTCCGCCTTCTTACTTCAACCCGAAATCATCGAACTTCAACGAGCAAGGCAACGACCGATAGAGTTGCCCATCATGTCGCTCGTATCGGGAGAGAAGTCGAACTTCCAGTTCGTAAGTCTCTCTCTCTGTTGCAGCAACTTGGATCAACCAATCTTCACTGCCGCCGCCGAGTGAACGACCTGGAATTGGAGATTGCGACACACCATCGAAGTTCTACAAATGGCTAATTTGGACGATAGATTCTCCGTCTTCTCAACACTAATGTGGACGGCAAGCAGAAGGTCATGTACGCCTTGACCAAGATCAAGGGTGTCGGTCGCCGATACTCCAACTTGGTCTGCAAGAAGGCCGATGTCGACCTGAACAAGCGGTACGACACCCCAACACAACGGATTCATCTCAGGAGCAGAAGTACTGACAAGCTCGCAGCGCCGGTGAACTCACCTCCGAAGAGCTCGAGCGGATCGTCACCATCATCCAGAACCCCACCCAGTACAAGATCCCCACCTGGTTCCTTAACCGACAGCGAGATATCGTGGACGGCAAGGACTCTCAGCTCCTGGCCAACGGTGTTGACTCTAAGCTCCGTGACGATCTTGAGCGCCTGAAGAAGATCCGCGCTCACCGTGGTCTCCGACACTACTGGGGTCTTCGTGTCCGTGGGCAGCACACCAAGACTACCGGCCGACGCGGCCGAACCGTTGGTGTCTCCAAGAAGAAGGGTGGTTAAATATGACGATGGCATGGTTATTGGGTGGACAGGCGTGACGGCTGGTTTCTCCATCTTTCTGGGCATTTTGGGAGGATTGCTTTCCAGGCATACGCAGCTAGAGCTATACTCTAGATCAAAGTCCCAAAATTAAAAGCATTCAACCAACTAATGTTTACTTGATTAGGTGGATGGTATTTGGGTTTGTGAGGACATGCGACATGGGGGTTTTAAAAACGACTTTTAGACATTCATGTGACAGAAAAACGAATGGTAAGAAAGGGTATCATACTTTTCTTCATCTAATCCTCGTGAGTGACGGCCATGTCCAGAACCTCGACCCGACCCTGGCCCTTGGTTTCGTTTCCAATAAAATCGGACAAAGCCTTGAACGCGCCTGGTTCTACAAATCCCACTACCTCCCATTCAGAGCCCATGACATCTTGACTCTCAACCTGTTCCATGTAGCCAAGAATCTTGTCCTTTACCGTCCCAGGGGCCTTCAGTTCACCCTCGTCATCCTTCGCTGCTCCTTTGGGGACCTTGACAGCCTGCTTCAGAACGTTTGTGGAACAAGCGATGCGTAACTTCATGCGCGCTCTCGCCACTGGAATAGGCTGGAAGGCGATCAAAGCCTTCATTGCCTCGAGAGCTTGGCTCTTTGCGCTCTTTGTTGTGCTAACACCAGTCCAGGTGTGCTCCTTCGAGCGAGGTTTGGCCTCGCCGGACTCTCCTGTCGCTGGCGTGCCCGCAGCGCTATTCACGTTACTCTTGTCCGTGGTATGTGCTTGCGAGCTCAACATATCCAGCGCCTTTTCGATCATTCCTGAAGTGTACACGCGTTTCGTCCTGGGATCAACCAGCTTGCTTGCCACTATGCCGATGACCTCGTTATGCTTCCGCTCTAGCTGTGCGGCGCGTTCCTTTTCACCGACTTGCATCTCGCCCTTCTTCAATATCTCGAGGATGATGTCACCTACGGCCTTGCCCTTGCCGAAGGCCTTCTCGAGATCTTCTTTCGGGGCGGTCTGGCCCTTGGAGACATTGAGGAAGACGTTGGGGATTTGTAGAACGTTGTCGAGATCGGTTTCGATTCCGGAGCGCCATTCAAGAACCTTGTTCTTGTAACAAGCGAGCTCGAAACGCTTCTTGCCCTTCTTGAGGCGCACGAGGGATACGTTAGTGAGTTTGATCTGGTTGGAGGGTTGGGTGATTTGTCGCGACATCTCGACGGTTTCCGGATAGTCGAGTAGAGCAGAATGAAATGAGACGGGTGTGAGGGAAGCGAAAAACAAAAGCAAGGATATCGCTGGGGTTCGAAAAAGTTACTGTTGATTGTTAATGTAGGAGTCGTCCCACCATCTCTCTCGCAATGGGACTTTTCTTGACCCCGCCAAAGCATCTGAATTTCTTCCGCCTTTGCCCCGCCTTCCCGATCCCACATCCAACATTGCCCCATGTATGACTGTAAAGGTGTACTTTTTGAGTCACCACGGCCGCTACCAAAGCTTGTTTATAGGTCCACGAACACTCCCTGTGACTCTTCCGGGGCTCTTTCGAGGCTCATCTTGTTTCCAACATTGAACTTTCATCATGGTCAACCAAGCTGAGCTGGATGCCCCACCAACTGTCGCGGTTGCAGCAGCTGCCGCCTCCTCTGGGAAGCAAGACGTCAACCCATGGTCGGTCTCGGGCGAGGTTGGCGAGGATGGCAAAGTCAAGGCTATTAACTATAGAAAGTTGGTCGAGGAATTTGGGACGACGTTGATCGACGATAAGTTGTTGGAGCGCTGGGAAAAGATCACTGGTACTAGGCCTCATCGGTTCATGCGACGACAAATTGTCTTTAGCCACCGAGACCTGTCTACTATTCTTGAAAAATATGAGAAGGTCCGTATATCACTGTCGTTCAAGTTTGCGGAGAAGGCCGATGTTGACTGTTTTCTAGAATGAACCCTTCTTCTTGTATACAGGTCGCGGACCCAGCAGTGACAGCATGCACATTGGACACACCCAAGTCTTTGACTTTGTCAAGTGAGATGCTCTGACGCCAATTATGTTTTCCATGCCTTATAATTGCTATGCAGATGGTTGCAAGATGTCCTCGACGCTCCCTTGATTATCATGTTGACTGACGGTAAGCCGAAAGGGGTTGATGGTTCCTGTATGCTTCTAACGGGCTCTATCAGATGAAAAATTCCTGTTCTCCGAGAAACGAACGGTGGAAGAGGTCATGGGCTACACGGATACCAACGTAAGGGACATCATTTCCATCGGCTTCGACCCAAAAAAGACGTTCATTTTCTCCGACTTTGAATTCGTCGGTGGCGCCTTCTACCGAAATATTGTCCGTTTCTCCAAGCGTGTTACTTTCAACACTGCAAAGGCCATCTTTGGCTTCGATGGCAGGTGGGTTCTACATACAACTCTTGAATATCTGGATACCTAACATAGAGTCAGCTCCAACATTGGCAAGATTCACTTTGCCAGTATTCAGGGTGCAACCTCATTCGCCACATCGTTCCCTCACATCTTCGGTGATGATGAGAGAAAGACTGCCAAAATCCCCTGTTTAATTCCTTGTGCCATCGATCAGGATCCTTATTTCCGCTTGACCCGAGATTGCGCTCAAGGTCTGCACTATGCAAAGCCTTCGCTTATCCACATGCGATTCCTGGACGCTCTCCAGGGCCCTGGCTCGAAGATGTCGGCGAGTGATGATACCTCGGCAATTTTTCTCAGCGACTCCGCCAAGCAAATAAAGAACAAGATCAACAAGTATAACCCAACTTCTACCAAAGGTGCGGCGAGTCGCTAATTGAGCATAGATACGCCTTCTCCGGAGGCCGAGAGACTTTGGAGGAGCACCGAGAGAAGGGCGGCAACGCGGACGTTGACGTGGCCTATCAGTACTTGCAGTTTTTCTTGGAAGATGACGAAGTATGCGCTTCCTGATATGTCCATGCCCATAGACTAACGTATGACAGGAACTGGCTAAGCTCAAGGCCGATTACGGCAGCGGTCAGTTGTTAACTGGAGAGGTATGTGTCCATGTACGTGGCAAATTTCGAAATGTTAACTTGTCATCAGCTCAAAGCAATTTGCATTAAACACCTCCAGGAATACGTCCTTGCTTTCCAAGAGAGAAGGGCCAAGGTAGATGCAGAAGTTGTCAAGGAATTCATGACCGCACGACCACTTGAGTGGCAAGGCAACCCGACAGTACCGCGGGCAGACCTTGTGGTACCAGTTGAGGAAGAAGGAAACACGGCTACCACGGGCGAAGATGGCGAGAAGAAGATGTCCAAGAGTCAGTTGAAGAAGCTGCTCAAGGAGCAGCAGGTTGCAGAGAAGAAGGCGGCCAAAGAAAAGGAGAAGGCTGCTAAAGCCGCGCCGGCAGGAACTCAGTAAACCGATAGATGGTCGAACGACAGAAGACAAGATATAAAAAGCGGCATTTTTAGTTTGATTGACTCCTTCTACGTCAGAATGTCTTTAATCTAGGCAAATGAGGGGCGCTGAACTTTCGAGGCTCTAGGGTCTGATCACCCACTCGGGGTTCGTCATGCAGATTAGAAGCTATCGTAAAAAAAACATTGCATATCATGCACGAGGAGCTCAGTATAAAAACCGCCAATCAATGCCAAGCATTTTTACAGCATCTCTACAGCCCCCGAAATATTAGCTCATATACAGGCCCCACGGATCAGCATAAAGTTATACTACTTATCTTCAAGCTAAATAATAGCTATAGTTAAAAGTATATAGACTTACTTTATAACTACTAATCTAATAATTAAGATACTTCTTTTATAGTATTAGATTGATAAGAATCTATCTCCTTATTCCGCTGTAGTAAGTTGCAGCAGACAAGTGCGGAAGTTAACATTTGTTATCCCCGTAGTCCGACAGATCGGACGTGCAGATTACCCATGTGACCTGATACGTCATGTGCTTGCATCTACCAGGAACCCGTGCGATTTTACCAGCGCCCGCGATCCCAGGGCATCGAGCAGCTATTCGAGCTCCCACGTCTTCGGTCGGGAAACGAAGCTCGGCGACGATGTTTTTATCAACCAGAGGAGAGGCAGCGATTGCAGAAGGTGGTTTTGGCGAGTGAATGCGAAGTTTCGGGTCTCTACCGGCAAATTGTCCAGGTTGTCCGTTGCATTATTAGCTGTTACGAAGTACGCTTAATCGAGGCCGGAGGAGGGTCTTTCGGCTTTAGACCTAAAGCATTGTACCTTGCGGACCACGCCACGCAAGACGAGTGCCCACCTTCCTGCCTAGGCTTCCCTAACGTATTTACTCCCGTCTCGGGTGTAATTCTGTTAAGCAGTCAGCTTAGATTTAGCGGCTACGCTTGAGGTTTGAGGCGGGCGCAGGGCCTGGGGCCTCGCTGATTGGATCACCACAGTCCGCCCCAGTTGCTGGGCAGCTCCCCCAGTTTCAGAGAGGTCGGAGAACCCATATTACGTCGGTGTGTTCCTCTCTTCGTTCTTCTCTCCCACACTCTCCATCTCCATCTTCATCCCACAAGCTCTATCTTCTTACCACCGTCGGAGCAGCCTTCATCATGCGCTTCTCTACCTCTGCCCTCGTGCTAGGCGCCGCCAGCTCGGCTGTTGGCTTCCAGGACCAGAAGGTCATGGGCGGCCATGACAAGCCGATTGTTGACGTTCACTCGTGGACCAAGCCCTTCGAGGAGATGTTCGGCGAGCTCTCTTCCGAGGCTAAGGCTGTCTGGGACGAGGTTTCCACACTTGTCCCCGATGCTGTCGAGGCGTTCAAGCAGAACGCTCTCCCTCCCAAGCCCAAGAAGGCCTCCCGCCAACCCGACAGCGCGTGGGATCACGTCGTGAAGGGTGCTAATGTTCAGAACCTTTGGGTTGAGAAAAACGGCGAATCCCACCGAAAGGTCGGCGGCAAGCTCGACAACTACAACCTGCGAGCCAAGAAGGTCGACCCCAAGAAGCTCGGTGTCGATACTGTCAAGCAGTACAGCGGCTATCTCGATGATGAGGAAGAGGACAAGCATCTCTTCTACTGTAAGCTGATAAGCCCCATAACTAAAATATAATCGTCACTGACCGCGTCAAGGGTTCTTCGAGTCTCGAAACGACCCCAAGAACGACCCCGTCGTTCTCTGGCTCAACGGCGGTCCCGGATGCTCTTCCCTCACCGGTCTCTTCCTCGAGCTCGGCCCCGCATCGATCGATAAGAAGCTAAAGCTCGTGAACAACCCATACTCCTGGAACAACAATGCCTCCGTCATCTTCCTTGACCAGCCCGTCAATGTCGGTTACTCATACAGCGGTGGCTCCGTCAGCAACACTGTTGCCGCCGGCAAGGATGTTTATGCTCTCTTGACTCTCTTCTTCCACCAGTTTCCCGAGTACGCCAAGCAGGATTTCCACATCGCTGGAGAGTCCTACGCTGGTCACTACATCCCGGTCTTTGCCTCGGAGATTCTCTCGCATGAGGACCGCAACATCAACCTGCAGAGTGTCCTGATCGGCAACGGTCTCACCGATGGCTACACGCAGTACGCCTACTACCGCCCCATGGCTTGCGGCGAGGGTGGCTACGACTCTGTCCTGTCCGAGAGCGAGTGTCAGTCCATGGACAATGCCCTTCCCCGTTGCCAGAGCCTCATCAAGGGCTGCTACGAGTCTGGCAGCGTCTGGTCTTGCGTTCCCGCAAGCATCTACTGCAACAACGCCATGATGGGCCCTTACCAGCGAACCGGCCGCAACGTCTATGACATCCGAGGAAGCTGCGAAGACAGCAACAACCTCTGCTACCCTGCTCTTGGCTGGATCTCCGACTACCTGAACCAGGATCACGTCAAGGCTGCTCTTGGTGTCGAGGTCAGCGGCTACGACAGCTGTAACATGGACATCAACCGCAACTTCCTCTTCGCCGGCGACTGGATGCAGCCTTACCATCAGCTCGTGCCCGGTCTCCTCGAGAAGATCCCGGTCCTGATCTATGCCGGCGATGCCGACTTCATCTGCAACTGGCTCGGAAACCAGGCCTGGACCAACCAGCTTGAGTGGCCCGGCCACAAGGATTTTGCGCACGCCGACCTCAAGAGCCTCCACATTGACGGCGAGAAGAAGAAGGGTGGTGAGTACGGCAAGGTCAAGACCAGCGGCAACTTCACCTTCATGCAGATCTACGGTGCTGGTCACATGGTTCCCATGGATCAGCCCGAACCCTCGCTCGACTTCTTCAACCGGTGGTTGGGTGGTGAGTGGTTCTGAGCCAGGAGGTGCGGTTTCTAGGCGAGTACGTTTATGATTAGGACGAGAAGTCGAACACGAACTGGAATGTACAGCGCATTAGATACATAGGTTGGTTTTGAATAGCATCTCCGGCTGGAGTTGGCGAGACTCGTCGCTTTGACCCGGCTCGTAATACTTAGGACAAATACAGGTTGATGAATGGCAATGTGGCATTTTCCTCATGCCAGAACTTGTTGCAGAAAGTAGCTATCGCGGCTCTCGGCGAATAAATAAGCCAAGGCGTACGGTCATGATGCTGCTTTGACAGGCTTGAAACGGAACCGCACTGGCAGATGGCTACTAGACGCCGTCTGCTGGGCCCACACTCGCCGGAGCACATGGCGGAGTGATATGGTAAACACTCGGGCGAGTCAAAACCAGGAAGCAAAACCATCGGATTCTTGCTTGGCTCATGCAATTCACATGTCTATTCAATTCAGAAGGAAAGTATCCTCACATTCCTCGGTTCATTCGGCAAGGCCTGCTTGTCGGCTGGATCCTCAGTCTGACGGCGGGTAGGACGGTGAGAGGAGAGGAGCAGAGGCCGGTTTTGTTGAGGATTTTGCCTCGCAGCGGCGTCTGCTCTGTAATGCTCTCAGGAAATGCCGAGAACGACATGAGGACTTGACGTGCTTCAACATGTGATGTTGGCAGGGTCTACGTGGACATGGTACACTTGCAATTATTATCATTATTATGTGGGAAAGATACTGGTACCAACCTGGGCAATGCCGTCGATGCAAAAAGGGTCCATCAATGACGACCCGGTACATGATAAGATGGGGGACGCTGCGGATAAGGTCTGCACAAATATTCCATTTGGGATTCACTAGGCGACCTAATCTTGCCTAGGTAGCTTATCTAGGGGCGTGGATTCGCTCCACACCAGCGGTAGAGGCAGGGGTGAGTTGATGGAGGGTGCATTAGCGTTCCCCAACAAAACTTCCAGATCCATTGACGTTTCGCAAGAACCTAGAGTGTATGTACTTGAATCAAGCTGGAGGACATTCGCAGTTTAGGCGAGGGTGCTAACAGATGTCAAGTACCTATCTCACGGCACAAAGGAGACCCGGGTGATGTCAACCCGCCTTGAGGGGTCGGCGCGAAGACAAAGACGTGGAATCCCTGTTCGCCTCGAAGCGAATACCGGTACTTGACATCTTGACCAGACTTGAAGTCGGTGGCGGTGTCTTGGCCAGCGACGCTGGAGAATGTATCGTAGGTACCCAAAGTACGCGGCTACCTTAACTCTGCCTTGGATACCAGCCAGTTGCGTGAGCAGGCTCCCCGAAGGCTTCCAGCCAAAGTAGTCTTGGCCTTGATTCAGTTCGGTGGGTTGTGGTTGTGAGATGTACGATCTAACTGGCTGCTAGCGAGGAAGGTACAGGGGCTGGTGGGTGTGTAATGTGTGAAGGTGAGCCGCGGCCCGGGTTTCGCAGGGGTCCATCCATTATCCAAACGTTTGTCGTGAGGTTGCTCCAAGAAAAAAAATATCAGCCCGACATTGGAGCACGCAAGACATTGATTGCGCCATGGAATCAGCACAGCAGATGTTTGTGCTGAGAAACACGTCAAAAGAAAGAGAAAAGGAAAGGAAGAGAAAAAGAAACGTCACAATTCCTTAAGGTAACGCAGAGTCAACAGGGCGCAGCGGCGGGAGCAAGCAGGCCATCAAGATATCCACTTTCTTTCCGCATCGCCAAAATTTCCTCGTTGCACCCCCGGTCGAAAAGCCAAGGGGGCCCTATTCGCTTCTACAGTCCATAAACGCTGAGCATGTTCAGGTTTAAAAAGTGACCAAGTCCGCCGGCGAATTAGACCAGCTCAACTAAATATCAATACCTTGCCTTAATAACCTCGCCCCCAGTTGCCGGCGTGTCTTGCCTTGTTGTGCCCGTGGCCGACAACTTCACCCTTCCCCTCTTCCGAATATTCGACCTCTTCTCTTGTTCTCCCTCGATCAACTCTTTTTTGATTCATTGACTCATTGATCCATTAATCCATTGGTTATATCATCAGACAGAGACAAGGCTCTCTCTCAACCAACACTTGAGGCCCTCAACCCTCTCATCCGTTCCCTGCCTTGTTTCACACCCCTCGAGCCTGAGGCTTGTTGGGATCTTAGCCCTGTACGATTTTCACCCTGCGAGGCGCAAGACGAGCTTCAACAGGTTGCTTCTGTGCCGCGGAATTCAAGTCACCTCGACCAAAGCATCAGCTGGTCTCCAAGATCGCTATTCAACCGCCGCCACCACCACTACCACCACCATGGCCGACCAAATCCAGTTCCTCCAGTCCTTCCCCGACCCGAGCCTCTTCTCTTTCCCTCCCGCCAATGTTCCGGCCCCAATCGCTCCTCGACCGGTTTCTACCTCGTTGATGCACCCGTTCAATATCCCAGACGCCTGGTTTACGGCAGCTCTCGACCCCAAGGTCCCCTTGACCATCGCCGCTCTCTATGCCATCACCGTCAAGAGCCTCAACGTCTATAACCGCTCCAATGGAAAGAAGCCATGGGGCATTGCCAAGACGAGACCCTTCTTTGCATTCGTCGTACTTCACAATGTCTTCTTGGCCGTCTATTCGGCCTGGACCTTTTGGGGCATGCTCGGCGGAATGAGACGAAGCGTTCTCAGCCCCGTAGGGTCGGACGGCCTCGCCGGGACCGTGGACAGCTTTTGCCGTATTCACGGAGGTCAAGGGCTTGGGAACTCCGTCTACTACGATGAGGCCTCTTCCAGCTTCGTCTCTACCAATGCGAATGCCACAATTGTCAATGGTCTACCGAGCACCGCCGAACCGGGCCGCATGTGGAACGAAGGCCTCGCTTACTACGGTTGGATATTTTACCTAAGCAAGTTCTACGAGGTTCTCGATACCTTCATCATTCTCGCCAAGGGCAAGCCGAGCTCGACCCTACAGACTTATCACCATGCCGGGGCCATGCTATCCATGTGGGCGGGCATGCGATACATGTCCGCGCCCATCTGGATGTTTGTCCTGGTCAACTCCTTCATCCACTCTCTGATGGTAAGTCTCCGGCTGGGTTCAGATACTCATACGCTTATGACCTGACATACTCACAGTACTTCTACTACACCATCACCGCTTTCTCGATCCGCGTTCCCACGTCTATCAAGCGCACCCTCACCACCATGCAGATCACCCAGTTCCTCGTCGGAGCTTCTTATGCCATGGCCCATTCCTTCATCACTTACACAGTTCCCGTTGCCGCCGCCACCTCTGTTCTCGCCAAGGCCCCTGCTGCACCTAACGGCTCCGTCATCCCGACCGTTGCTGCCAGCGCCCTCGATTCTCTCAAGCAGCTCATCTTCGGCGACGGCGCCGCTGCCGCCCCCGGCGCTCAACCAGTCGTCCAGCCTTCCGTCTCAAAGGTCGTGGCTAGTACTGAGTCCCGCTACGTCGCCCAACCTTGTATCGTCACCACCGGTGAGACCTTCGCCATCTGGCTCAACGTGGTGTACCTTGCCCCCCTCACCTACCTTTTCGTCAGCTTCTTCATCGCCAGCTACGTCAAGCGCAGCAACGCTGCGACCAAGGCCGGCGGCAAGCACGACGTTAACCACAACGTCGCCCTCGCTGAGAAGGCCGGCTGGGATGCTGCCAAGGGTATTGAGCAGGAAGTCTATGGCGGGGAGAAGATGTTGAACAGCAACGATGAGGGCGCTCAGACACCGACGAAGAGGTCTCAGGGAAAGGCGAGGCGAAGGGCTTAGATGGACACAGTAAACAGAAAAGCGGTTGGAATTACGAGGAACAAGTCATCAAAAAGCAGAGGTTCAAAAATTCGGCGCGTGATTGTCAGCGTGTCTGAGATTTCATGTATCAAAAACGATATTTTACTGTCACTTCAATGTAATTGAACCTGGGGATAGACAAAAGTTAGGTAAAACTCTCAAAGTTCATTCTTTCGCTCTGATTCCGAAGAGCTGCAACGTCTCAGTTTAACCATCGAGAGAATAGTGGAATTCCAGTGGCGGGAGTCTATCATGGCTTGATCTCTCTAAGGCGAACGGCAAACACAATCAAGCCATCATGCGAAGTAAGGAACAGAGCTTATGGCATGTATCGGAATGAAGTCAAGGTCGATGGCAAGGCTCCCCTACCCGTCAAAGCGGTAGTCCCCGAGCCTCTCATCATGGTTCGATCATCGTACATCTTAGGTCAGTATCACATTCCTAACTCATACAACATGCGCGACAGCCCAGAAAAAGCACCGGCAACAACTTACGCCGAACAACGTATGATTATCTATGTTAGTGGTGAGAGCTGCCAGAAGAGAAGAAAAAGAAAAGAAGAAAGTCCTCCTTGTTCCGCGACAATAAACCTAGTTAAATAAACATGACTCAATCGCTTAAACAGCATCGCATCGCTGTTGATTTAATTCTAGTTCCCGATTCCTATTCCTTCGGTATGGACAGAGTTTTAAAGCAACCGAGTCTCCGGACCGGCGCCAACTCGTGAGAGCGTAAACCCCTTGAACTCAAAACCGACAATCGAAGTGGGCGTTAGAGCCCCTTTCCATAACGCCTCGCTATGTAATGTCAAATGTCAAACGCCAAAATGCCAAATGCTCAATGCTCAATGTCAATCAATACCAAGGAAGAATAGTGACAGCACCTTTGCTTCGCTGCTCATGCTTAGAATGCTGGTGTGTGGGGCCGGTGAGTGACCCGGAGAAGAGGAGTAAAAGATAGGGTGATGGGATGCAGGTTCCGATAGGCGAGGGGCGAGCATGCTTCTCTCCATCATATGATCCATCCATCAGTTTCTGGTCGTGTTGTCATTACTCGTGAAAACTAATCGCTCCAGGGTGCCTCAAAGCCGATTTGATTACGGTGGTGGTGTGATGAGTGTAATCAGAGTCAAGGTTCAATATCGGTAACCCTGAGCCAAGCAATCCAAATCGTCTCGCAATACGATCCAGTGTGGATCTTGGTTCTCGTAACAGATTAAATATTACGGCATGTATCTTGTTCCGTCGTTTACACCGCCCGTAAATTGGCTCAGAAAGTGCTCCAGTTCCAGTCCCTAGGTACACTGGCAGCAATTTCTGGTCCTTTGGGAAGTCCGAGAGGACCTTCTCCAGGTCCGGCGGCGATGGGGGTTGTTGGTGTGTTGCCGGCCGAATCGGACGAAGCGGCACTGGAAGCTTGGCTGTTATTCTGGCTATGCCAGATCCTGTACTCCTGGAAGCAGTGATTGCAAGTACGTGAAGGAGTAGCGCGAGGGTTAAATCTGGTGTTCTGATCCAGGGGGACGACGTAAGCGGAATGCCAATCACAGAAGATGTTGCCACACTTTCGGCAGTGGTGTCGACGAGTGAAGTAGTTAAACGTCCGCTTGCAGGTCGGATCATCGCAAACTGTGGACTCGGTATCAGGCTGGAGAGGTAGCCGTCAGCAGGTGTGAGGGAGGTTGGCGGGGACGAGATGAAGACATGGGAGATTTGAGATAGTTTAGTGATACAAGACAGGATAGTATGAGCATCTAAGACATATGCTCGCCGGTTGTGTAAGGGCGAGGGATCTAGACTAACCTTCCAGTGAAGTCGCGAAGGGAGAGATGTCACCTCGGGGAAAAGCTCCAAATCGAAGTCGGCGTCCAAGCTGCTTCTGCTGCTGTCGCCGGTGGAGGTGCGAGAGAGTCGATTGCCTAGGCGCACCAAGCCAGGTAGGCTCATGATGCTGGTGTTGGCGCGCCGTAGGGTGCCGTCAGAATCAGTGCTCGATGTAGATGCAGTGTCTTCGCGCTTCGTCCTGACCTTCTTCGAGGGAAACATGTTGGGTCGAAGAGCTGCTGGCATATACATGGGGGTGGCCTGTCGCGCATGGTAGCCCTTGGGCGATGCCGGGTTTGACAGCGAGTTCGGCGACCCAGCGGGAGTGAAATGAGGTCCCTGGGGGATCTGGTAAGATTGTGCCCGCGTGTGGTGTGGACGCTGAGGAAAGAAATGTTGAGACTGCTGATTGCCCGGCAGTACGGGCATGATAAGATCGGCTGCCATGGTAGTAGGAGATTGATTTGTGCGTGGGCGTGCTTATGATTGTACGATTGTGATTGTTGTAGAAGAGCCGATCTGCTGTTGGCTGTGTAGAAGTTGCTGCTTATCGGTGATTACGCTGTAATATGCCGAAGTCGAAGCTGTCGTCGAGGCTATCGTCGATCTTGTCGTCGCCGGTTATCGTAAAGGTGAGGCAAACGAGAGGCGACAGGAGCAAGACAAGACGATGTTTAGGAGTGGAAGATGTTGGCGTTGAGAGACAGGGCGCATACGAGTGTGTGGGTGTGGGAGAGCGAGGTAGAATTGCGATGGGGGGGGGCTTGTTGCAGAGGGTGAGCGGAGAGTAAGAAGCTAAAGTATTCGAGTGTGTAAAGTAACCTCAGAAATGGGGGAGTGATCGTGGGAGGCGTTGCGGCGAAGGCGCGTGGGATAAGGGATAAGATAAATGTAAAAGTAGCCGGGATTAAATAAAGGCGGTGGAGCGACGGAAGTCGCACGCTTAGTAGTTTGGGGGGTCGCTGGAGCTGCTGGGGAGGGGGAGGGGGAGGAGGCGTTTCTAGAGGACCTTAGCGCTGTTGCTTTTAGTGTTCTATGAGTCGCTGGAGCTCCCGCACGTCTCTCAGCGATGTCTCAGGTTCCGTTGTTGTAGGCGGTTGATCAAGAAGAAGAACAGAAAAATCCAAGGCAAGGGGGGGTGAGAGCTTCGTGAGGAAAGGGGGGTTGCAGATTTCAGCATACGATCGAGATGATCTTTTGTGAGTTATTTGATTTTCCCTATCCCGAGCCTCTGGATGGGTGTCCTCAAAGATGATCGATCGCTCTCCCTGATCTCTTGATGGTCTCTCAGTGGCCTCTCACAGGGCGATGGACGACAAAGACTAGCAACAGAGGGCGCCACCCTTGTCCACTTGGCTCCGTACAAGGTTGCAGCGGAGACGACCGACTCGGAGAGGGAGGGCGAGGTGCAGGAGAGCCGGGTCCGGGATTCGAGCCCGACAAGCACCAAAGCCGCGAAAGCTGGTGCGTAAGAGATGCGAAGTGCGGAAATGCTGTTGTTTTCTTGACAAGGGTCTGCACACTCGATTAGGAACCCTCTCGGCGAGTCGGGACCCTTCGAGTCAGACGATGATTATTCGGCGTCGCAGTCAATGGCGGTCGGCCTCGACTGGTGTTCGAGTTCTCTGGTGTGGTAGACTTGCCAGACTGTGTGTGCCGCGTTTTAAACCGAGACAGTGTTATTCAACGACGACAACGACCAGGCGGCGACGACTCCGCAGTGGGCAGTGGAGGGGATCCTAGACCAAGTGGAGCGGAGTGGGAATGCCCGAGGCCGGCCTGGAGCTGACTATCGTGCAGCAGCAATTGGCGGAGACCGCTTTCGACGGCGGTTGGTCACTTCTCGCGGTTGAACGTTTTGCTTTTTGTGTCTAGACGATGTTGATCAAGAGGTCAAGGCCCAGCAAGGCAAGGGCGACATAGGACTTGGGTAAGTTTATCGGTGTTGATACGAGGCAACAGAGACATGCAGGCGCCAAATTTTGGAATAAGAAAAGCGGTGATGATGATGGTGCCCAAGAGTCTCCAGAAAGGAAACAAAGTTGGACAGGCAAAGGTAAAACGACTTGATTCTACGATATTAATAGAACGCAACAGATACACTGACACTGACCAGGTGCTGCATAGAGTTCGCAGTGGCAGACACCTACGTCGTTGGCGTCCATAGTGAGCTATCCCCCCTTTGCTTGTAACTGCCCAACTCCTGCCGCTCATCTCCATTCCACCCTGAACCTGCCGTAGCAGATTAGTTACCCAAGTCCAGTAGGGGCCGAGCGGTTCACGGGGTTCATGCCTGTTGATGCTTCACCCATTCCATCGTACCATGTACTTTGGGGGCTACCCCAGATTCCATCGATTCCTCTCAGCGATAACGCTGGTATCTTGATCAAGCTCGGCAAAATCCATATTCCAGCATCCTTTGGTTTTTCCGCAAGCGCTTGCATTATCGCTCGTTGCCGTCATTCAGCGTCACCTACACACCCCCTTTTGCCTCCCTTTCACACCTAGTTCCTTACACTGCAATACATTTTGTTCAGCCACTCTTCTTTTATTTCTCGCATCCTAGTTTCCGTTGCCTATGCCCGTGCGTACGAACATCGGTTCGCTGCCAGCTAATGTGTGAAATGCCAAGTCCTAGACTGGATACCTTGTAACCGCAGCGCCGACGTCTCCTACTTCACGTAGGGTCGCCCTTCAAAGTAGGAGAAGCCCAGGATGTTGAGCCAGGCCCCAGTCTCATTGGCCCGACTAGTTGTCATCGTCCACCCTCGAATCCTCCCGTCCAACGCTGACTCCACTTAGCCTGGCTTAGGCTGATAAAAGCTCGACGGCTTTTCTCATCTTCGGCGAGCGACCGGCTTCAGGGAGGATGTGAGGCTGAAGGCCCTACAGCCGGCCCGGCAATCCTCCAGTCATCGTCTCTGTGCGTCCTTTTCTAGAACATCAGTACGGCTAGGGCCGCTGGTACTCTCGACGTTGCGGGATAGAGCCCAGTTGATGATGACTTGGCCTCGTGAATCCCAGTCCACCGTGTCACATTCCTACTAAGCAGGTTCTCCATCGCAAACATCCGCCTACGAATCTCCCAGTCCCGAGAATGCCAGAATGTCGACCATCTCAGAGGCGACACGAGGCTTCCGCCGACGTCTCTGTGGTCTGCTACTCCGTAGACGACTTCGAGTTGTGCCTTGGCGTCTAGGGTTAGGTTCTCTCGGCCATTCCTTCGTATCGCTTCTGGGCCCCTTGAGCGCCGCGGTGCGCCGTCTGCATCGCACACCGTCATTCCAGCCAGCATCTACTGGGGAGTCGTTCGCGGTTCGCCCGCCACCTCGGTTCAGGCGAGCGAGGTGGGGTAAAGTAACCGCGCTCCGCTGGTCGCTTGGCGGGAATCCATCCCTTCCTCACCCTCTCATAGAGATACCTATTGCGGTATTCCTCGACCGCACCCTCGCCACAGCCACGTTCTCCATCCCAGCACTGACCTCCTAGTGGCGTCGAAGATTGCGGTCCTTGTCCTGGAGCTGCTCGTTCTGGTCTCGATGTCTGAACGCGGCATCGTCACCGACTCTTTGGCCTTTCACTCGGGTCGCCTTCCCGTGACACCAGATCGACCGCAGTCGCCCTCCTTGAATATCGTAGATCCGCCGTCCCGCATGGCTGGAATTCATTCCTGCTCCAAGGCCTACGTCAAGGCACAGTTCCCAAAAACTCAAAAACCCGTTCGAGAGAAAGCGCGGTGAGTGATAACCACCGTCAGACCCCATAATTCTGGCCGTGGTATGCGGACGGTCTCCATCAGACCAAGGCTCCAGCATTCGCTATTTATGTCGCACAGAAAGGGGCATGTTGTGCAGCTGCTTTTATCTGATCGTCCACTGCTCGTCCCCGTGTGAGGTTTTTGCCCGCTGGAGAAGAAGCCGACTTCAGCCGATCAGCCACCACTTCGCCGAGTTTGGAACAGGCCGTGGCCGCTGCAAAGCAGCAGGAGTCTGTTTGGGAGTGTTGGGGGTGTCGAGGGTGTTGGGCTTCGGCTTCGCTGTGCTGATGCTAGTCGATGAACGCAATCAACTTGAACAGACATCCCCACCCCCTCACTCCCTCTTCCTCGCTGCTCCTCAGGGCTTCTCTGCCGACCTACGATGTAAAATCCGTCACGCTTGAATGGCACACGACCTTTGGAGAGTTCTCCATCGTCTGCAAGGGGCATCCTTGCTAGAGCTATGGAGGGCGAGATGGGAATCGGTCTTGGGCGCGTCTAGCATGCATATACCTATCCCGGTTCGGGAAGGATGGTCGGCGCGCTTGCGGCCCCCTTATCGCTAAAACATTACTGGCTACTGCTCCCATCGAGCTAAGAAACCATTACATATTCGATTATATGCCTCAGGCAGCAGTGACGGGTCACTGGACATATGGGGTTCCCACTCTCGGAAAGGGCCCTGGATTTCTCGGCTTTGAATAGTTTGTGTATCGAGAGCCTGATCGTCAATTCCGCATAGCGATCCTCGTCACTCCACTTTAACCGACAATTTCTCGTCTTTCCTCGCGAGACAACAAGTCCGGCGCCCCAACTAATGTCGGTTCCTTGGCAGCAAAAGCAAATTGAGTCCCGGTAACCCCAGACCTCACAACAAGTTGCTCAATGAAGCCCATGGCTGTATAGATAATCCAGCTGCGGAAATAAGGGGCTTGATAAATCATTCATGAACAATCTAGCACTCAATCCATCTCCCATCGTCCACTCTTGCCTCCGTCTTTGAGAACCACCCGCAGTCCCTCAATCACCATGCCCTTGTCCACCGCCTTACACATATCGTAAACCGTCAAAGCCGCCGTAGACGCCGCTGCCATGGCCTCCATCTCCACTCCCGTCTTCCCGTCACATGTGACCATTGCTTCGATCTCGACCACGCTATCTCCACTGACCTCGAGATCAACTACCACTCTAGAAATGGGTATTGGATGGCAGAGTGGAATCAAGTCTGATGTTCGTTTTGCTGCCATTATGCCTGCGATCCGAGCTACCCCTAACACGTCGCCCTTCCTCGTCTGGTTCTCCCGAATCAGGCCGATGGCAGTTGAATTTGAGAAACGGACTATACAAACAGCCTTCGCTATGCGCGATGTGATCTCCTTGCCCGAGATAGATACCATTCGCGCCGAGCCAGATTCGGAGGTGTGCGTCAAGCGTGCATCACTTTCCAGTCTACCTCGATCGATTCTTGCGTGTCGGCCTCGTGAAAATAGTCGATGTTGTTGGGTTGAGGTATAGGGTAGGGTAGAGAATCGCGTTGACCGGACTCTATTTCCGATCGAATAATGAAGCCGCAGTGGCATTTTGCTAGACGTAGATGAGGAAATAGGGTCTGCAGTGCCGTTCTTAGCGACTAAGCTTCGTGGTACTCATAGGGGTACACAGAGTTTCTGTATCCTCCAACGCCACGCCCATCGTTGTCCAGTCAACAATGCTGGAAATGTTGAACGCAAGTGTCCACACCACAAAGACGAGCACAGGGGTAAGGAAGTAGCACCTTTACCCACCTATCAAAATCATTGGCCGGTTCTTCATATGCTCTAGCTCTCCAATGCCGGCATGCTTCTCCTTCTTCCGCTTGACAGCCATGCCAATCACCTCGAGTAGTTCTTGCTCATTAGGCGCAAGCCCTAGCGGCTGATTTGAGCCTGAGAGCCCTTCTTTCCTCTCCAACTCGATCTGCCTCATCGCTTCGAAGGCGTGCTCCTCGATCGGGTCCCCTTTGTTCGACTTCCGGAGGATATCACGGAGAGACACCTCCACATTTCCGAAGAGACAGACCTTCAGATTGCCGTCACTCGTGATTCGGAGGCGATTGCAAGTACCGCAGAAGTTGTGTGTCATGCTCGTGATGAAGCCAATCCTGCCAACAAACCCAGGAATATGCCATGTTTTGCTGGTATCGTTCTCGTGGTCCTGGACTTTCTTCAAAGTCGGATACTTTCCTCGGATGAGGTTAAGCATCTCTCCATAGCTGAACATTTTGCCTCGGTTCCATTTGTTCCCATCGAAAGGCATGTACTCGATGAACCGCACCTCAACATCTTTGTTTCGAGTCAACTCCACGAATGGAAGTACCTCTCTGTCGTTGACTCCCCTCATGACCACACAGTTGATTTTGAACTTAATACCGGCGCCTAGGCGGTTGAGCTCGAATATCCGATCGATACTCTTCTGAACAGCATCAAAGCCTTTCCTCCGCGTCATGATCTGGTACTGCCATGGGTCTAAGGTATCCAGACTGAGGTTGACACCTGTAAGTCCAGAATGAACCATGCTGTCCAACTTTCGGTGAAGGGAAAGACCATTGGTGGTGAGACAGATCTCTTGCAAGCCACGTTGTCGAAGGGTTCCAATCTGATCTATCAAAGACAGGATGTCTCGGCGAACAGTTGGCTCACCTCCTGTCAAGCGAATCTTGGTAACTCCTTGAGAGACAAAGACTGAAGACAGGATGACAATCTCAGGGGTAGTAAGCAAGTCCCTATTCGGGGAGAGCGGAATGCCTTCTTCGGGCATGCAGTAGACGCATCGTAAATTGCACCGTTCCGTCACAGAAATGCGAAGGTAGTCATGCTGTCGGCGAAAGGTATCGGTCAGAAAGTCGGAAAAGGGTTTTGAATTTCGAAGCCGATGCCGGCGCGGCTGGAGGAGCTGAGAATCTGAGGACGGCAAGTCTATCGATGACTGCTCTTGAGCTAATGCAGCCGTTGTCACTCGTCTGCGCAGGGAGCCTCTCGATGAGGGACGAACAAGAGTAGGGGAGCGCCACCCTACTCGAGAGAACGAGGAAGGGGGTGGCCGAAACATGGCCATGCCGGTCGATGCGCTATCCTCCCAACGAAGCCGATGCTAAAAGTCTGGGTAACACAAGCTGAAGCCCGAGAGCCACTTTACGGCAGAGACATACTGCTCGGGGCCATGTAAGAGGCCGTGTCGATAACTTTGGTGGATCCCGTTACTGCTTTAGTGAATTTGGCGTCGTCGCTCAAGAAAAGCAGAGATACCGGTGTGCTTCGTATAAGCGCCCTCGTTGTTGTCGTTGGATGTGATGACTGAGACCTCCTGGGAGACCCATGAGCTTGTGGTTGATGAGTCAGCGATATAGTGGCGATGCCAAATTCGGGTGAGGTGCTACCTCTGAGGTGTCATTCAAGGTATTACCTTGCGTAGTACAGATTACCGGTACCTCAAAAAGCAAACGGCGGGGTTTCCGCATCTTCCAGCGCTAACGGAGCCTAACCCCCACTTCATCTGCTTAAGGTTGGAACAACTTCTGACTAATTCCCATCAAATCTGGACTTGACATCCATCAATGATTCCCGTGTAATTCATATTCGCACATTTATACCACTGGACGAGTCGCTAGCACGAGGCTCTTGAAGCTTGTCACCTCTCTCTGATTCGAGCCTGAGCTGCATCCTCTCGATACACCGTCGACCGCTCCCAAATGGCTTCAACCCCACGCAGAAACCCATAGTTGCATGCAAGTCGGTATGCATCCCTCACGCCTCTTCAAATGTACTGCGCTCTCATGTCCCTGGAGATACGAGATTAGGCACTGACGAGCCAAACATACAGCCTCACCGCACTGTGTTGCTAGTCCCAATGGCGAACTGGTTGCAACTCTGTCCTCATCTTCCATCTACGTTCGATCTATAGAGACACTCCAGATCAGCCACATCGTGAAACTCCCTTCAGATATTTCTGGTCGCATCTTTACGTTAGCATGGTCTCCCTCATCCAGTCGGCTTCTGGCTTCTGCGGCCGTCCAGATCCATGTCTTCTCCTTGGCCGACTCGTCGTTTCGTGCCACGATTCGAAACCCTGCGTCTGGTAGCGGCAAGCCATCAATTGCGCAATTTGGCATCAGCGACTCTGAAATAATTGTTTGCTCTTCATCCGGCTTGAAATTCGTCATATTTGATCTGTCAACTTCCAAGGCGGTCGAGATCAACAACCCAAAATTCTATCAGTCGTCATCTGCTAATCGAGGATTCTCTATTCGTCCAAATTCAGCCCATTTGGCACTATTGACGCGCGTGAATGGCAAAGACCTGGTAAGTATACACCATCCTGTCAGCCGGCAAGTACAACAATCCTGGCACCCGGATACGATCGACGCCCAGGGCTTAACATGGGCCCCTGACGGGAAGTGGCTGCTCCTCTGGGAGTCCCCAGCCCATGGACACAAGCTCCTTTTGTACACCCCCGATGGACAATTCTTTCGCTCGATTGGTGCTTTGGCCATCGCAGAAGGGCCCGATGCCGCGCTGGAACCGGGGTTTACGTTTTGTCGCCTGAGCCCTGATGCGGTCCATTGTGCAGTTGGGAACTACAGCAGGACAGTTGGCGTACTTGGCACGCAAACGTGGAGAGACGGCTTGAGACTTCTTCACCCAACCACCATAGTCCCAAGAGACACGCTTCAGGTGAGATAGCTTCTCTCCACAAATTTCAAGGAGATTTCTAACCCATCTGCAAGGTTTGGCAAGAACAGCTCATCACCTCGCCCGGGGGTCGGTCTAATCACACTTTTCTTCGAGCGAATCATTTGGTCTCCCCCCCGGGTCGATCGGCCGAGGGGAAGCCATCGATGGAGGTCAAGTCTGGTTGTTCTTTGGCTGCATTTGACGCATCGTCGACACTGCTAGCGACGAGACTCGACGACTCCCCTTGTACGCTGTGGATATGGGACGTCACCGTAGGGGAGCTGCGAGCGGTGCTCATATTCCACTCCCGTGTCAACTTTTCCTGGCATCCTTGCGCCCGCGAGTTACTCTTGGTAACCTGCCAAGAGGACAGCTCTCGCGGCCTGTTCTTTGTCTGGGATCCGCTGTCCAAGGGACCCAAATCTCTGCTCCTGAAGGATTACCTGCCAGATGGGAAGCTGGTGGGGAAGCCTCAAGGTTCTTGGATCAACCAGGAGTTCGAGTCCCCAGTACTCATGCTTTCCGATGCGCAACACTATCTGATGGTGGCCTGTGGAGACACCGGTCAGTGTCCCACCCCATGGCAGGAGGCGGGCGGCAACGACTGGGTTTCTGGATCGGGGCGAGAAGACTCCTCTTCCATCCGGGATACAGGGGACTATCTTGATCTATCTCCCTTGGATGCCGATGATACCTCAACCTTGGATGATACCTTTTCGTATAAGCATACATGAATGATGATTGGCAATACCCCCACAACTTACTCATGCGTCGTACTGGCATGGAAAACAACTATAGGAGATAGCCAACTTTGGTAGGGCCTGCGGGGAAGATGCGGGCTGCAGGCTGGTCACCCCAGTCTGTGATTCTAGGTGTGGTCATACAGTGGCGCTTCGTTTGGACGACTACATGTACGGTGACGGCACACATGGCCTTAGTATGAAAAAAAAATGCTTATTTCCTTCTTCTCGTGAATTTGCACTGTTTAAATGAAGACGTGTTGATGGCGAACCTCTGAATTTTGGCAGGGCCGAGGAACGATTGCTGCGGCTCTGGTTTGAGTGACGGGAAGACATCCTTGTGCTTCTGCTCTTGGAGCATTCTCCTCTGTTGATGACCGGCTTCATGGGGCCCCGGCCGTAAAATGACCTGTCATGCACTGGGCGGAACGAGTCTCGCGTTCTGCTCTGGACAGGGAGGTACCATCTAAGACATGTGGCTTGGACTTGAGCTGTTTTCTCAACACCCGGTTTCGAAGGCGGCCGCTATCTCCACAGGGATTGTGAAGCTTTGTTCATTGGATACCCCTTCTCAGTCATGTACTCCCGTGACTCCCATATGACTGTTACGGGAGCGTTCTCGACTTGGCCCCACGCCCTGAGGCGGATGGTAGCTGGATTAAGTTGTATCGAGCCGCTGCAACTAGGGCCGTGGATTGCATGTAGTACGTGGCCTGGGGGGTATCCATATCCCGCTGATCTAGTCGCGTCAATCTTGTAAAATTTCAGTGACAAGGGTGAGTGAGAGAGCTTGTAGGAGCGTGTTTTCCAGTCTCTGGAACACCCACACCCCGGCAGTGTGGGCGGCAGAGGGTTTGTGGGTTCGTCTTCTCTCCAAACAGGTTTGGAGATCAGATATAAAGCTCCCATGCTCGTCGGCATCTGCTTTTCAAACCTGATACCCCTTTTCTTTCTCTCACCTATAAACAGGCCAACTTTAATAACCAGACTATTTGACCTTTGCAGGACCATAATTATTTCTCATACATCATCTCCCTTCGCACCGTTTCTGGAGTGTTACACACCCTTCCTGCACTCCTTTCCTACCGTTTGAGACAGTACATCAAACCGAGACAGCAACCCACCTCGCGCCACCTCCCAATCAGCCATGTCCGGAGAGCAAACCGAACCAGTAGAGGTCCGTTCTGGAGACGAGACAGGTGTCTACTATATCGCCATCGGTGACGTTCGTCCCAACCATCCGTCGTTCTTGGCAATTGATCGGTGAACCTGACTCTTACATAGTTGCCGCCTGGAACTACTTGGCAGAAGCTGAAAAATTGGATAAGTCTGGCGTGTACTGTTGACTTTATCCAAGTTTTCCCAAGCAGCGCCACTGGCTGGGTGCGGGTCAAGGGAAAGACTAACTTCGAGAAGGCCTGGGGTAAGTCTCCTGCAATATAACGGTGACTGTTCTAGTTCTGACGCATGGGCAGCCCTCTTCAACGGTGGTTCCTTCAACGGATGCCGCATTGGTGCATCTCATAGAAAGACAAGGAATTCAGCCAAGATCGCGGCGCTCGTCGAATCTTCTTCTCCTCGAAAGTCCAAGGCCCAGACTCGGCACCACCAACCTGCGATTCCTACTCAGTATGGCCCGCCTACGTCACCAACTGTATTTCCTCAGCACATGGCTGCATCTGGAAGCCAGGTAATTCTCCGATTAATCTGATGAAATTGTACAACGCTAATTCAGCTTGTTGTTTAGTATTGTATAGTCAGCGTTGGCTACCCGAATGCAGCTGCCTGGGGATCGAGCCACGGTGGCCAGCTATCCATCTCACCGACTATGGCTGTGCCGACAGCATATCCGGCCGTCAGTTTCGACGAATATCACAATGGGCTGAACTCTCTGGCGGTATCCTGCTCGGTGATCAATGGGCTCCAGTTCGCGCTCTTCTATCACCATCACTCCCATGGTTGTGAGCTACCATCAGCCGTGCCCACGCACCTCTCGACGTACCTTCCTACAAAGCAGCGAAAAGTTCACATCTCGCCATTTCCAGTGCAGGAATACATCAAGGAAGTGAAGAACTGGATTTTACGTAACTCCGGCGCTTACGGTGAAAGGATCATGACTATAAATGTACCCATAAACCGCAACGACCGTTGTCTTCGCGGTTATTCTACCGTCGTATTTTGCAGTGTCATCGATGCGAACTATGCGATTCCGTTACTCAACAATGCGAAATACAAGGGTCGAAAGGTCAGGGCTCGGCTCACTACCGAAGGAGTATCGGACGCAGAACCGACCATCCCTACCGGCCCGAGAGCTGCCCAGGGCAGTCGGGGCGGAAAGTGCCATGGCTTGGGGGGACCGTCATCCGTAAAGAAGCACTCCTCATCCTCTATGGAGGAGTCTTCTGGCTCAACCGAAGAGAAGCCATCGCCGGACCACAAAAGCTCTAAACCTTTACTCGCCCACGGATCCTACGGAACATCCCGCAAGAATGGTACATCCTAATGGACCATCCCTGTCGTCTCACGCACTAGAGGTGTCTTTTCTTCTCGTCTTTGCTTCTTGAGTTTTTCTTAACTGATATTGCGGTGAATATTCTGAGACATGGGACGGAGCAGTGCCATGGGTGTGGCTACTTTCTTAAATTTCCTACGCGATCCACTTGGGAAAATTGGAAGTTTTTGCATTTCTTTCATTATGAGAACACCATCGTCTTGCTCACAGCTCACAGCGAGCCGCAGTCCCGAAGGTCGCTTATTGGTAGTTTGTTAAATTGGTAAATTGACCCGCTCGAAAATCTCGATGTCCTCAAGTGCCCTGGCTGGGTCGAATATGATCTATCCACTGGGTGCTCTACTTTGGCAATGGCTAGCAATTAGAGCTAGTGGTGCTGATAGATGAAATAGGAAACGCATCCTCACTCGTCTCTATGCCAATGACGAACTACCGGCATGAACCCCTGGCACTACGATCGATCCCCGGACCGGCCTCTCATCCACAAAGTCCACCGAGATGCATCATTATTACACTGTGCCAAAATTCAGAGCCCACAATAACAAGATGCCTTCTCACCGGTATGATATACCTTAGCCGTGCGTGACTAGCGCAGATTGCCTTGCATTAGGGCATGGTGGATAGTCGGACAGGGGTCCGTTCCGCATCCTTGGTTGGCTCAGAGCTTCTGGCTGGGCTGAACTCGGACGGGTCCAGCTTCACCGGTCGAACCGCAGTCTGGTAAACAGTCAATTGGCCTATCCATCAGTTTGTTTTTTTCGAGTCTTCTCTAGGCACTCCCCGTCTTGCACTACTAGGGTCCTATCCCGCGTATCAGCCACCAGGCCACAATGCCTGGCCACCATCCCTGGACATGCCCCTGCTCGTGCCCAATACTCATTGACGTTCGCCGAGTCCAGGCAGGCTGTCTGTACGCAGACCCAAGACCTTTCGTATGCCAAAAGCATGGGTTCGAGTTTGTGTAGCATCAACGTGTTGCACTCGTATCGTCCCGGAAGGCCGCCGCACATCATCCCATACATGTGCCCACTGTCACCCTTGCCAACCTCACTGGTGACCCTGAATCTGCCAATCGTAGGCTCGCAAACGCCGATTCTTGCCATGGCTATATCGAACCTGAGCCGCTAAGAGGCGAGAGGGTTACATCGGGGCAAAACTGTTTGGTGTTGATTGAGCGTAGAGCTACCCACCAAAAGGCCAACTTGACCATACTTGCCTTTCAGCTCAACCACCAAAGTCCATCTTGAGCGCGATGCTGGGCTGGTCCGACCCTCCCGCCTCAGATTTGCCTACTCCATCTACAGGCTGCCGTCCGGAGCGAATCACCTCCTCGAGGAATGCCTTTTGTTCGCCGCTCATCCCCCCAACTACCGCCCTAAATGCCCCCTGGTCTGCCGCCGCAAGCTCGAGAAGTCGCGCGCTAGTCTCTTGATACGCCTCCTCGCCCTCGGCAATCGCCCGGGCCATGACAATGGGGATGACCAGCGCCATGGCTGTCAAAACGTGACTCTTGTTCACAGTACTAACATATTGACAGAGTGTATGGACGATAAGCGCCCTTGCTCGTTCCGGATCTTCCAAGTCAGTATTCGTTACAAAAACTATCAGCCGGGGAAAAAGGTAGCGAGCAATGCTGGAGTCAGCTACCGTTGGGGAGGGTTGAAGCAGCAAGGACCTAATGCAGTTTGCTGCAATTTTAGCAGTCTAGAATCATTGCGGTTAGCAGCTCGCTCTCAGGTCTTAGATAGAATGTACACATACCATACGATCCGCGAGGCAGTCCACCATTTCGTCCAAGTAGCGCGCGACAAGGGGATCAGTTGCTGGAAGCTGATTCTTGCCTCCAGTGAACAGGATCGTCGTTGCGAGCAGGCAATTCTTGACGCAAGTGAGCGATGTTGGCACTTCTCGTTTCTGGGCGTTCATGTATATTGACAGGAAGCGGCGGAGACAGCCCTGGAGCTGAACGTCCGTTGGGGAGGGGCCCTCGCCACTTGTCCTCCGCGAATTGGACATGCTGGCAACAAAACGCTTCAATGTTGGCAATGACTGGGGTACGATGAATTCCTGGCAACCAGGGGTGGCTAAAGAGGTGGCGAAGATGTGGACAATGCATGCATGAAGATCCGTCTTGATGATAGACGGAAAGACCTCCGCCGCGTTGACGAGGGCGTTTAGCGATGACCGAATAAGGAGGATCGCCTCTTCGTTCATCTGATGTCTGACGGGTTGATTCCCTTCAGATAAGTTTGGAAGGAGGCCGGCGAGAACTAAGACAATGATTCGGGTGAGCTCAAACAGCTGGTCGATGTCTTCGGAAAGATCCCCATCTTCTGATGAGTGTCGTCTGGCCGAGGGGTGCGCGTTGCACAAGACACTGGCAATTCCCACAATAACGCCTTGGACATCCAACCCTTCTGTGAGGACCAAGCGGTCAAGCAGGTCCATTGTCTCGGAGAAGACGTCAGGCCTGTATATTGCATGCCCGGATACGCTTGGGTGCAGTATCTTTTTCAGCGCTTGGAGAATCGCTAATGTTTGTTCATGCGTCGCAAGAGAATCACTTTGGCCAGAGCGGGTTGCTAGCGCCTCAAAAGCAAGGCCAAAGAGCACGAAAAAGAACGCAACGGGCTCGTCCCGATAGTTGATATTCGCACCCCTGGAGTGTCCGTTTGTCGAAGGGCCATCCAGCTCCTTTCCGTCAAGAGCATCAAAGACGAACTCGCTGTCCTGCTCAATGAGACTGGCAATAGCATCCACCAGCTTCAGCCATGAATCCTGGTAGAACCGGAGCAACGTTTCTCGGTTGAGTGCTGCATAGACAGTATCGAGGCTCCCCGAGAGCGACGGGGGACCAAGTGTCATGGAGATGTCTGGCTCAAAACGGAGTCGCGCGAACTCGCGCAGAGATTCGAGCCACAAGGGCGTCAATGTTCCGATGTGCGGTTTCAAAACATCCAATAGATAGCGTTGCTCTGAGCTGGCAACTTGTAGTTCTGCCCATGCCGAGAAGACCGATATCTTCACCATTACTTGAGCGTTAGAGCTCAGCCCCTTTAGATCCCCAATACTTGCATTTTCTGTGTGTTTTGAGAAGTTCTCCAACGCAGTAACCAGAGTCTTCAGGATGCGACCCATTCGATCAACGTCGGTTACGATGCCGATTGAGATGAAGCTGGCACACACATTGACGGCTTCCGATGCGAGTTCTGGCGACGAGTCTGCTGCAAAAGCAGGAGTAAGGGCCGAGCTGATCTGCGCTTGGTACTGTTCTAGCAGCATAGCTTCCTCAAAGTCAGGGTCGGGAGTCTTTCCAAACATCTTAAGAACCGCTCCGATGATCTTCAGACCCCAGGCGCGTAGCTCCAGTACACTTGACGTGGACGCAGAGAATGCCATACGGACGACATCTGCAACCTTGTTCTGCAGCTCGTTCTGAGCCTGTGACTCCCCATTCGCTGATGCTTCCTTTGCGATAAGGACGAACATGTCGTTAATGCAACCTAGAGCAAAAGTTGTGACTTGCCATCGCAGAGGCTCGACTTCAGAGGTACCTTTGGTGTCTTTCTCATCCTTGGTAATGCCCGCGAACCCAGCAACCTCTTCATCCCGTAGATCAGGTAGGCCTGTGCTCTTTGGTTGCGACGCAGCGTCCTCGTCCTTAGGCTTTGCTCTCGTCATCTTCAGCACTGTTTGAAAACGTTGGAGCCACAGGCTCGTTTCAATCAGGCAAGTTTGATGCATCCAGTTGCGGATGATGTTGCGGATTCCATCATGAGTTGGGACAGTGTCTAACACGAGCCAAAGTTGGTCCTCGAAGCCTGGTTCGGCTTCTTTTATCACATCACGCGGGTCCCGCTTCATCATGTTATGGATTCCATCCACTGCTATGTCCCGCAAAGTAGTTGACTCGGAAGATAGATACTTCTGCAAGATCTTCACGTAGTCGGCAAAGTGCATGTATCCGGGTGCATAGAGTGAAAGGTGTTCGAGACACGACAACGCACCTCTCTGAACGAGTACGTCCTCTTCTTCTTGAAACTGACCGACAAGGGTGAGTGTGAGCTCTCGGGACTTGATAGAGTCCTGAAGATCGGGCCCTAACACGTTGATGAGGGAGTCGACACACCGAGCAATAGCTGATGTAGTAGAGAGCTCCATTTCCAGATTCATGGTAACGGCAGAGGGTATCTCTGCGTGATGAGTCTCAGAAACATAAAGTTGGACGAGCATTCCGAGGGTGCTGGGAACGTAGCCAGCAAAGCTCAGCCCTGCAGCGTCTGATGCCAGTGATAATGCTTCAAGTGCCCAGTAATGAACGATGGGATGAGGGTCGTTGCAGAGTGACATGAGAATGCCGAGAATCGTCTTCAAGTGGTAGCCAGCAGCCATGCCTCCAACTTTGGTCTGAATAGCGCCCAGTGCCATGGCACAGCCTGCCCGTGCACTTGGCTCACGGTTACCAACGATTGTATCGACGAGGTATTTAATCTCATTGTTTGTGAACGCGTTTCCATAAACGTTGCAAAGCCTCGCAACTGTCTCGTACCCGAGACTTCGTACATGTTGATCTGGATCAAGGACAAAGTCGCGAACGATGTCTTGTAGAAGTGCCTCAACAGCATGGTTTGATAGATCTCCAGCTGGGGACTTTGTCTCTTTGGTTGCTACCTTCATGGTGGCCAGGAGCGCTGCCGCGAGGTTGACGTTGAGAGCTGCCTTACGGCCTGGGTCTCTTTGTAGTGACCCAGCGGAAGCAAAGGTTCGTATTTGCTCCAAAATACTCTCTTGAACCTTTGCTGGGGTGAGAGGGAAGGCAAAGGCGAAGAGACGGATAGCGGTGTTGATGACTTCTGTTGCTGGAGGATCGGGCGCGTCTGAGGAGGTATCCTGGTTGCCAATGTACAGCACTGAAGCATCGTGCTCGAGACTGCCGCAAATGGGGGACTGCAGGATATTGTTGATGGTATCCTCCGGGCTATCGTTTTCGCTGAAACCATCCATGGAGCTGTCGTGTTCACCAGGAAGTTTCTTGACTCTAGGACCTGATATCAAACCAGTAATTCCAAAGCCGGAATTGTCTCCAACTTCCCATATAGACTCAAAGGTAGCAGCCGCGTTGGCAATTGAAGCACTCAAGGAATTAGGCGAGTAGTTCTCGGGATCTGCGAATAAAGAAATGGCGAGCGTTAGAAGGTTCGATTGCAGGAGAGCTTCACTGCCGCCTGCTGGGCTGATATTAACAAGCTTGACGTAGCATTGCAGGACCCGACGCTGAACCATTAAATCAATATCTTGAAGCTGGAGAGCTGGAGTTAGCCTCTGAGAAATATCGTCTGTTGTTTTCTTAGACGGTAAAGTCTTGAGGAAAGCAGAGGTACTTTGTAACATGGTCGCAATCCTCTTGGATACATCCACAGTGAGGAGTCTACTATTAAACTCCAGGAAAGCCAAGATCGAGCCTAGTGCGCACTCCCTCACATGCGTAAGGAAAGAGGCTTCGAGGAAACTTCGTGCCGACGTGTTGTCTTTGGCTAGTGGTTTTGGAAGCGCGTTTTTCCATAGAAGAAGCAGTTGTGATAGATGAATCTTTACAAAGTTGGGACCGAGCGACATGAGACCACCGATGAGTATCCAAGCAGCTTGAATCTGCGTGCTCGAAACGCGCAGCTCTGACTTACTGCTTGACTTCAACAAGTTGGTTGCCATCGTTAACACTCGGCTGTTGATATCGACCGAGCCATGCAGAGGACGCAACGGGCTTGCACTCAAGGTGCCGGCCAGGCCATGAGCGAAGCCAATACATCGTCGGGGTGAGTTTCGTGCGCCTCCAAGCTGAGACAGTTCCCGGTTTAGGCTGTTCATGCAAACTGTGAGACAAGGGAGTAATTGTTGAGGGCACGCAAGAACAAAGTTCTTCATGCAATGAGACGCAAATATCTGAACTGTGTAGCTTGGGTGCTGTAGAACTTGCAATAGCCCGTCCCGGCAAGATTCTGAAAAGGTATTGGCGGCAGAACCCAACGATTTAATCAATGATGACACAGCACTAAGCGTAGTAACAAGAGTTTGCTTAGTGGGTTCAGGCCGTTCAGCGAGAGCCTGGGGATAGTTCTTGAGGGTGTCATTGATCAAGGACTTTGCAGCAGCAATTTGTCCCGACTCTCCTAGAATCTTTCGTCCGATGACATCTTGGATAATGGTGTCCACGATTTTCCTTGAGACTAGCAAGCGATAACGATTGTGGCTAATCAAGGGATTTCCAAGCACATCAATCGTAAAGCTCTCCACAATCCTCAAGTAGTTAGTTTCGATCAACTTTTCTCCCAGCCTGCGGAAAAGTTTGCCGTAACAAACGCCGATAGCCGCCCGAGACTTGTTCGATGTTGACGGCTTGACATAATGGGTAGACAGCATTCTCAGCATATCCATCAAGGACAGTGCAAGCACTTCTCTTCGCTTTCCGGAAGGAGCGGGACTCTCTGAGCGAGTGGGGAGTTCATCATCATCCCCTGTGATGCTGGGGATTGTTGAAGCGCGCTTGAGTGCTTTTGACTTGGGCTTCTTAGCCTTGACCTCCCCAGGGGCTACTTCCGAATGACCTTGAACAAGAGCTTCGGCGAGACAATCAGCGGCAGCCTTCCGGGCGTGTACTGAAGATGAATCAAAAGCCTTGAAGATGACGTTTTCCAACTTGTCGAAATCACTCGAGTTTCTGTAGTACGGCGTATATCTCACCAGCGCCTTGAGACAGCGGCAAGCAGAAACGATTACCAATGCTCCCCTCTCTGATGAGGCATAGTTCCGCGCCTGCTTCCAGATGTCCCGCGCAACACTTTCATCGATGCTTCCCTCCACCATCTTCACGATTTTCCCCAAGGCGGTCAACACGGCGGCTCGCAAGCCAGCATTGTTGGTAGAGGACTTAAGAAGCTTGATCAAAGCTGAACAAGCAAGCTGGTGTAGCCCAATAGCACTATCACCCGCTGAAGCAAACACATCTCCCAAACAACCAACAGCCGCATGCTTAACTCGAAGATCCCCATCCGTCTTGGATTTGCCGCCAGACAAAATTGCGATCAGATCGTTGACTGTTTCAAAAAGCAGTTTTCTGTCGCCATTTCCGAGTATGTGCGCCAGACATTTGCCCAGGTTGCTTCGTATTACCCGGGATGGTTGCGGGGAAGGCAGATTGATGATCTGAAAGATCTCCTTCTTGAGGTAGAACTGCTGGGCGGTGCAGTCATCGGGAGAGAGATGTAGAACATGCTGACTCAGACGCGACACGAAATTCAGCAGAAACAGCTCTTGTTGCTCGGCCGGTAAGGATTGGAGCTTCGAGACGTCGAGTTCTGGATTTGCAGTCGCAGAGTCGACAGAGGCTTGGGTCTCGCTACGACGGCTCGAAGCTTCGGGATCCTGGCTTGATGGCATGGCGCAAAGGGACTAACACCACCGAATCGCCAGGTCCAAGTATTGATATTTCGGTATTGGGTGTTCTCGAAGACGTTTTGTACATAAATTCGCTAAAGACTTCGGGGAGGTGATGACCTGGCGACTCATGATGTTCTAAGTACCCCTGTCCGGTATGCCACTTGGTGCAAGGGGATCATAGCTCTGACCAATCAGTGGGCGGATCCCTTGGGAAGATCTTTGACCCGGCGCATCTTTGAAGCTCATGTCCATGCATGCTACAGAGCTTGAAGCTATTTTAATGCGTAGTGCAAATTGATGAAGTTGCTCCTGACCGCTATTATACATTGGCTTGGGTCTAGCTAAATCGTTTCGCTTTGTTTGCCGCGTCATGCCCTCCCATAGAGCCTTGTGCTCAGTGCTGACCAAGCCCATTTCCGTTCAGCCGTCACCTTCAGTCATCTGCCGACAATGCCATCAGACATTCGCAACGACGCTGGCTCTAGGTTCTGGGCACAACAAGTGGTCCAAGACGAAGCATATCAAGGCCGTTACGGACAAGAAGAAGATGACCGAGCGGGCTGGGTTTACAAAACTTATAGCGATGTATTCAAGGAGTGGGTTCCAGAGCCCGTCATGATCTAACCCCTTCTGCTGACCATGACCACTGGCAGTGTATGGTGATGACTTGAAATTTAATCCACAATTAGCGAGTGCTATCGCTGCAGCAACAAAAGGTATCGAAGGGATGGAAGTCTAGACGTGTTTGGATACTGACTTCATATATAGCAAGCATTCCCAAAAGCCTAATCGAGAACGCCATCGCACGAGGCCAAGGCCGTTCGGCATCCGGTGCCCAACTGGAATATATGGCTCTTGAGGTCCTGATGCCGCCCGACATCGCCATAATCGCCGACGTTGAAACCGACAATAAGACCCGGTCATTACATGACCTGAGATATGTAGCTAAGAAGGGAGGCGCAGTCAATGGCTCAACGGTGTTCTACTTCACCAAACGAGGCCGAGCTGTGTTCAGGGCCAAGGAGAGCGGTCTTACTTTGTCCGATGTCCTAGACGAAGCAATTGAGCACGAAGGCTTAGAGGACGTCGAGGAACTGCCAGAAGGCGACTTCCAAGCTTGGACGCAGCCCAGCCAGCTGATGGCAATTACTGAGGCCATCTCCGAAAAGTTCCAACTTGAAGTCCTTGACTCGGATCTCGTCTGGGCACCGAACGAGGACACCAAAGTCAGCATTAACTCTCCCGCGACAGCTGTGGCACTTGATGCCCTCTTCGCTACGTTGAAGGAATATCCGGAAGTCAAAGGACTATACGCCAACATTCGCCAGGGTTCTATTGGAGATGAGGAATGGGAAAAGTTAGACAGAAGCCTAGATGTATAAAGTAGCATGACATCAAGTTTGTATAGCCCTATCCCAAGAGTTGAGTAGCCAATTTTTAAATGCCCGTCCTGAACGCCGGTGGTGGTTATACATCATCGTACGACATCTATCCTCCGCCCTCCCCCCCCTCTCATTTCCATCGTACACAATCTAAATGCCCATCTTGAATCGTATATCAATGTTGCAGGACCTAAGATTCGTGCGCCCGTAGCTGTGCTTCGCGGAGCCGGTCCTCTTCCAGTTTCTTCGCTTGTCGCAACTTCTGCCTCGCCACAATCTTCTCGTACTCGGCAACGACCTCCTCTCGATCCCGTGGTACCTTGTTGCATTCCTCAGGCTTGGGCCAAAAGCCCTGTACAGCGAAGCGATGGTCGAGGTTCGTTCCAAAGTAGTACATGATGCCAATGGGGAACATGACATACATGCCAAACTGCCATGATAAGCTTAAGCGTCGTCGGGGATCGCGCATTTGTCGCAAATCTTACCTTGAAAGCTTCCATATTAAGACCACCCATCTTGTCGAGAATCGAGTTTTTGTAATGGTTCAAGTTCAATGGGTTGAAGATCAAGGCCGCTTGGGATGTCCCGAATGGCAGGAAGTTTCGAATGAATAAGATGATGATTGAAGGTCGTTTGATGGATAACCCCGGTAAGATGGTACGCCCGCCACTACCTGCGTCTATCCAATAGAAGGGAGGACAATTATCCACCACCACCTCACGCTTACAAGAAGTTCAGACGGAAAATTGTACCGCTTATGCGTGTATTTACTAGGCTCCTGCACTGCGTTTGATTATTTAAACCATCGGCCTGAGACGCCCGTTCCAGACCACATAATTCCCGCCGTATAATGCTACGATGGGTCCCGAACACCCTCATCCGTCTTATATAGATATTTCACGTCATCCACACCAATGCTTAAACGCCTTCAACATGCCTCTGTCCCAGAATCTGAGTCTGCCTTCGTGACCCATATGCATAAGAGCCCCAAACCCAAAACGCCATGGTTATGAACACAAAGAATCTCAATCCATCTCATTGAGAAAGATCCGAGTTACTGGCCCTGTTCAGTTGCGCCTCCTCCATCATCAAACGCTCTGTGAAGCTTCGAGCGGTCCCGGAAAATCCAACGTTGGCAACGCTGGCACGGAAACTACTGAGATCTCCCTCATCCATTCCACTACGTCCATCCAAACCTCCAACAAACGTATTGAATTGCCCAAGCGATGCGGCTTGAGCGTGAACTTCTGGGTTGCGAACCACTGGCATTATCACTGGTCGCCCTTTGTAAGAACCAAGAGACCCTGGCTGAAACTTAGCACTCGTCGGAGTGGTGGGTCCAGATGATCTTGATTGTCTTGAAATGGCAACTGCGGGCGATGTGGCATATAAAGACTGTTGAGAAGCCGAGACGCCCTCTGGTGATAAATCGTCTTTATCGTCTTCGACCTCTTCTTTGATAGGGAGGGGTTTTGGTCGGGGCTTCGATGGCATTGATGAGCCAGTCTCGAAGTGAAACATGTCATCTTCGTCAGATTCAAGGTCGTCAGTCGAAGGAAACTCTCGACGCTGATTTGAGATGTTGGAGTCCACGGCCGTGTTACTCGCAGCAGCCGGGCTCGATGGCGCATCGCCGATTATGGGTCTCATGAGTGAGGGCGAACTAGGTGCTCTCTTACTGCCGAAGGACTTTGGTTTTGCCATAGAAAGGAACTCTTCGTCGGACGAGCCGTTATCATTATCAATATTCCCCTCTGGCTCTTCACTCAGACTGCCTAGCGGCGGACCCGTCGTTCGAATAGGCGCGGGCCGTTGCGTTGATGTGTGAGGTTCCAATGAAACGGGGGACATGTTGATGCGGTCGCTTGGGCTCGAGTCTGGTTCTTTCAAGCCCACATCTTCCTGTTCCACGATGATCTCGTCTGGGTTGGAGTTTACAACTGTCCACACAGTACCTTCGTCCAGAGGAGCTCTCGATAGCGCCCTCAGGGCCTCCGACGATGAAATCTTGCGAGGCGGTGGGGGTTCGTCTTCTTCGTCATCCAAGAGTGATTTGGAAACTGCTGGTTCTGCTGAAGGCGAACGGGGTGCGATGAACTCGGTTGGCTGCGGTGATGCCGTAGGAAGCACTTCTGCTCCTCTAAATTCGAAGCGCACACGCCTTGGACTTTGCGGCGGCTTAGATGTACCGCTAGAGGACCGCCGCAGAGCGCTCCGAGGGGTCTTTGCATCGCTAGGATCCGATAAGACGGAAGATGTTGTATCGTCGGTCGAGTGTCGGACGTGGCCAGGTCGCAAAGGCGATTGAGCCATTGCCGATAACAGACCTTGCGAGCCAGGAGAACCTGCTCGCTGATCCATACTTTGCCCGGCCCCTGCGATGCCCGGCTCCGGCAGGAGCATAGCGGCGAGAGGCGGTGATGAAGGAGCAGTAGGAGAGGACTTGGCAAGCTCCGGAGAGCTTTCAAGCAGTGGTAGGTAGCTCGGGGTGAAAAGACCTCGGAGCTCCCTTTCACGCTCGCGGGGGCTTCTGGGGCCGTCCGAGGAATCAGTACCTCCAAATGCGGTATGAGAGACAGTCGCTGGCGGGGGGTGGCGTTTGCCCGCTTCGGGGTGAGCGACGATTCGTGACTCAGCTAGTTGGGAATCTTGGGGCGCTGGGAGATCTAGTCGAACGTCTGGTCCGAGAAGCGGGTAGTCTGGTAAAGAATCGGTAAGGGAAAGCCGGATGCTGGAGGCAACAATGGGAGGAACGTTGAGGAGCAGGTCGTGGTAGTAGCGCTGAAAATCGACCACCATATCGTGACGATAGGCCTGAACCTTGTGCTCGAGGTCACCAAGCCTCCGCTGGAGGCTGTCGAGCAGCCTCGTCTCCTCCATGGCGCCTAACGAGATCCTGCACGCGGACTGGACAATTCCAACGAGCTCGGTATGCGCATGACGCAAATCGTGTGGGCTCGGTGCTTGCTCGGTGGGAGCGTGCCCTGCGTGTCAAAAAGGTGGAGGGCTCGAGTTTGGAAATAGATATACACGCGTGAGCAGAATTGGTTGGCCCTTTGGAGGATTTTGATAGCGCTGTGGCACGGCGCTGCGGATACTAGCGGCGGCCGATTGCGCTTGCTGGCTTGAAGCACTGCAGACACGACGAGCTTCAGGCGGCTCATAGGTAGGTTGCGACAGGCATCTGTGAATTCTTTATCTCCTGATGACGCTGCTCTTCCCCTAAGGAAATAAGATCGTAGTAGGGCTATGCATCTGTGCGAAGTCCCATGTGCATTACATGCATGCATGGCGCATCCCGTTGGCTGCAAGAGCGAGTCGACCTTGGCTGACTGGCCAGGGTTGATACGGGAGATAGGCATCTGCAAACTTTCCACCCATCATCATCATATATCGTCAAGCCGTTCAAGGTGGTAGGGCATCGCGCACCGCGTCGCTTGATCAGCAGCCTTTCATGACACCACTCACACCATTTTGTGTAATCCTTGCGTCAATTGAGTGGTCAGTCGGTGAGGGTCCGACTGTCAGTGGCTCATCCCGTGCACATCATTCACCAATTTTACCATGCATCGAGCCCCAGGAAAGCCCGGGCTCTCCACGCCCACGAGGGTTCCGAGTGGGGGTGGGCTTTTGGTCTTGCTCTGCTTTGGCGATCATCTCTCGGCTTGGAAGACGAGGCAAGCTTGCTGTGGCTGATTCGTGGGGAACACAAGGTCACAGGCGGGCCAGGGGCGCTCTGAGTCGAGCCAGAGGTTTGTGAAAAGTGAAGATTGCGTCTTTCGCTCAGATTGACGACAAAGAGGCCCGGGTCTCGCCCTTATATACGCATCGACTGTTCAAAGAGCGTCCAAGTTCTGAGACATGAGACCAGACTATTGTATGGAGAACCGCACACTCGACCGTTTCCGCTCTTCCCCGAGCCGTCAACCCCCCTGCCTCGAGGGTTCATTGGCTGTTGAATCTCTCGAGCTGCAGCTCTTATCATAGCTTGGTGAGGGGCCTGCATGCATCACTTCGATGACGAGGTCCAAAGACGCTTTCAACATTATGCAGCTCCTAGGTATGGCATACACGTTGCATAGGGGATTGCACACCCCACCACTGTTCAGGTACTTCGGGCATCAAACGGATGTGGGTGACGTGACGGAAAGAGCGCAAATGACAACATCTCGACGTTACGAAAAGATCCTCGCCACTTTGAGGATCACAGCCTTACAAGGTAAGATGTACAATGTAAATTTACATGGTTGCCAGAAAGGGCCTTGGCTAGTGGAACGTCTCTCGGGTAGGTTACCTCAGGTACTCTGGTACGTAGGTACCTCAGGTAAGCTTAGATAGCTCTCACACCGCTTACCATTTTAGCGCCGTGCCTGGATCTTTGCCAGAAATTGTTCTGCCGGAGCTGAGACCCATAAGCAACATAGCTTGGTGATGGTATAGTGACTGTAACGCTTCTCGCCCTCCATCGCATCACTGCCTTTGTCGATATAATTCTCCTAAATACGACGTAAGCTTCGCGCTCATTCGATCGTTACGCCATGTCGACAATCACCGCAGACGCATTGCAATCGAGCAAGCCTCCCATCATCCCGCTCTCGTTTAACGCCAATCAGCCCGAGAAAGTGAAGTTATATCCCCTTTCGAACTATACGTTTGGTGTCAAGGAGACCCAGCCAGAGGAGGACCCATCAGTCATTGCGCGCTTGAAACGCCTTGAGGAACACTACACTGAGCATGGCATGCGACGCACCTGCGAGGGTATCTTGGTATGTCACGAGCATAACCATCCGCACATCCTGATGCTTCAAATCGCGAATGCTTTCTTCAAACTCCCGGGGGACTACCTCCGACCTGAGGATGACGAGGTTGAGGGTTTCAAATCTCGGCTCGACGAGAGACTGGCTCCTGTTGGACGGCTGGGGGAGGGTGAAGAGGCAGGCGACTGGACAGTAGGCGACTGCTTGGCTCAGTGGTGGAGGCCAAACTTTGAAACCTTCATGTATCCCTTCGTTCCTGCGCACGTTACACGGCCAAAGGAGTGCAAGAAAATCTACTTCATCCAATTGCCCAAGAATAGTACGTACATGTGCTCCCTTGGTGTTTCACATAGCTTAAGCTAACTTGCAACAGAGGTCCTTAGTGTGCCTAAGAACATGAAGCTTCTGGCGGTTCCTTTGTTCGAGCTATACGAAAACACGGCGCGTTATGGTCCTCAACTTTCTGCCATTCCCCACCTCCTAAGCCGGTATAACTTTGAGTTTGTCGATGAGAAGGGCAATGTCGTTGCAGCAACACCTGGATCTGCCGCACCGGACGGGTACGTGCCGAAGACGAGAGTTTTGGCGGGTGGTGATACGGATATGAAGGAAGAAAACGGAACGGCCTGAGCGACCCGGTAGCTTCATTTGGAGATATGGCGATGGTGTTTTGGCGTTGGATGATAGAGACGTAAGTGGAAGGCTTTTGTTTGATGCTAGTGCCGCTTGGCTATCAAAATGAACATCTTATACAGCAATTTCCCTCTTTCCCGCTAAGACACTCTTTCTCCTTGGATGGTTGCCATGACCCGACGCTGATGCTTGCTTGCTCTGAACTCGAGATACCAAATCCCTTGCCATGTGCCAGTGGCCTACCGAGATGTTAGCGGGAAGTATTCATCCAGGGAGCAATGAGCCTACCAGCTTGCCATCCTTGATTGGGATGGTAACGCTTGTGCCAATGAGAGCGGATTTGATATGGGCCTATGGCTTTGAGCGATAGTTTGTTAGATTTGATAGGTTGAAAACATACAGGCATATCATCGGGGCCCTCAGCTCTATCGCACACCACAAGTCATTGAATGAACAAAAATCGCCTACGCTCAGGTTGCAGGGCCTACTTACGAATGCAGGTATAGCTCTTCACCTTTAGGTCCAGCCTCTGGCGCCATACGATCAAGGGCGTTACTCATATCTTCTCTGACATCCTCGTCGTCTAACAGAATCCGTCAGTGAGTATGTTGAGTTCTGTTGAGCCCGCCATTGGGCGACCTACAGTTCTCGTTCAAGCTTAACGCACAGCTTGTGTGCTGAACAAAAAGATTCAACAGCCCGACTTTATACTGCCTGATCTCAGGTAGAGCGCTCACGACATGGTCGGTTATTAGATAAGAGCCTCGCGACTTTGACGGCAGAGTAAATTGTTTCTGAAACCAAGTCATGGTTGATACGTGGTCTCTAGTAGTTGATGGAGCGGGAAGGTTTGAACTTCGTAAACCAAGCAAGCCAAATGGAAGTGTCCAGGCAAAATGGAAGATACTGGGGAAGAATGCAATCAAGAGTAGAAAGCAGAGAAGAGCAGTTGTCGTAGCTGAACTGTAGGCGGGTTGAGGCATGATTGAATTGGCGTTGAGGAGGGGCCTATGATGTAGCATTGGTGGGGCAAATAGTTGGATAACGGTAGATAAGGTGGAGGCGGGTCGTCCACCAATACCGTCACAGTCTTTCACGATCGAGCCGTTTCAGGGCAATGAAGCAACGAGAAAGGCATCGGTTGATGTGCCCATATTTCGTGTACTACTGTCAACCTCACTGACCTACGGATTGCATGCTAGGCGTTCGTCATTCTCTGGCTCGATGGTTGGGACGCAACACCAAGCTATTAGCAAAACATCTTATACCCGACGTTCAATCTTGCATATCGGGTGCAGATGTTGGATACGATTTATTGGCGTGGTATTTACAGTTCTTGCGTCGTCTCCTCTAAGCTGAGACACAGCACAGGGCATTCAACGCTCATTCCAGACACGTACGCCATCCTCCATTGGCCTTCTATTCACTTTCACCCCAAAAATCGTCGACAGCGGTTTATGAGAAGGGGTACGATGTCTCTGGGAGGGATTCGAGGTGTTCGCGATGGTGCTCATTAGCCTATGCATCAGTCAGCTACTATACCCGGCAGTAAAGATGAAGAAGAAGATATCGTACGAAAGGGAGGCCACAGTAGTTGCATGTACAGATCTCAGCCTTGTCAGTGTTGATGTAGATCTTGGGATGTCCTGCAGGGCCGCCACCACCCTCGCAAACAACAACGCGATCATGAGTCCATCGTACAGGCTGCTTATGTACCAACTCCATTGCGGATTGAGGTCGAGGCTATCAACCAGTTAGCAGGATACTCCCATTATCCAACCGTGCATCGACTCACCTGGAGGCTGAAGTCGGTCTGCTCGAAACGAGGGCCTGTCATAGCCTTGGAGCGAGGTCGCTGACTTCGGGACCAGACTCCCACTCGGTTAGGAGCTTGGCTGATCTCGACGGTGCCGGTCTGTTCAGTGTCGACGGGGGACTTCACGGTCGGCTTGGATACAGCGGCCTCGAGTTGCCGAGCGGAGGTGGTGAAGGCCCGCTGCGACACGCGCACATTATGTGCAAATGTGCCAATTGCCCTCATTCGAGACGTGGCCATCATTAATTCGTCGGAAACCGGGTGTGCGAATCGATTGGGCGTCGTCAGCTCGTGTACACTGTTGAAATGTGGTGAGGCAGTTCTAGTTGTTGCAGACGGTTCGTACTCGGAAATTCGGTTCATCCGACGCCCGACATATTTCGCTGCGACAGCCTCACGCAATCGAATGTTCTAAGATCAGGTCCTCATCTCAATCATTGACTTTTACTAAGCGAATCACCTCTTTCTCAAAGCAAGGTAAATAGGACATCCATCATATTTCAATTCAACATCTGCACCGTTGAGGCCAGATTTCGCTCTCGCGATTGCACGCGGCCAGAGATTTCAAAGCGTCACGACCCGCGAGCTTTGCTGTTAGAACCATCACAGAACCTAAAGATTGAGATTCCGCCATGGCGCCCGAAACCCCACGAGGAGTCTCTTCGAGACTTCTCACTATGAAGTTTATGCAAAGAGCTGTTGCTTCTGCATCTCCCGCCGCATCGCCAGAAGCAGACGTCCATTCATCGAAGAAGCGGAAAGTGGGACACTCACCCTCGGCCGGGAGAATCGACTTGAACATTGATCAGGCAGCAATTCAAGCCGCCCTTGATGACCAAGAGGCGAAGCGTCAAGCTGCTTTATCGCAGCATGCTGGCGTTGACACCCATTGGGTACTTAATAGTACTTTTACTGGCTCACAAGCAGAGCCCAAAAAAGCACCATTGAACATCGTCTACGTTGGATACGGAGACCTTGATTCATCTGATGAAACAGGCGGCAATGAAGATGCGCCGGCGAAGGGCAGAACTTCAACGTCAAATTATAAGAAGTCCAAGTCACAGGCACGTGAAGATGGGAACCAGCAGTGTGCTATGATCGCGGATCCTCAATGCTGACATGATTTTACAGAAACCCAAGCCTCAATATGAATCGGACAGCTCAGATAATTGGAGCGACAATGACTCAGATGGGTCACCAAAGCGAAAACGGAAATCGTCAAGTGATAGTCAGAATCTTGACTCTGACCAAAGTCGTTCGCATTCAAGATCGAAGTCTAGGCAGAGCATGGAAAGCGCTAAGGCCAAGGAATTCCGCGATAAACGGAAAAAGAAGGACGTACGATTGAACAAGCTGACATCTATCTCCTCTTCGGGTGACAAGCAATTCAATGCGCGTTCGGCACTCTCTACAAAAAATGTCACGTGCTACAAATGCCAAAAAGCTGGACACATAGCCGTAGACTGTCCCAGTGGTGGAAGTTTGCGTGGGCGGCCACGATGATGACAGTAGGAGCAAAATACAACCTTTCGCCTTTGGAACTCATTGTTCCATCTTCACAATATCATCATTTGGGAGGCTAGACGCAGACGAATGAGCTCAGGAGATACCCCCAGGCATGCAAGCGCCGCTTCCAGTCCTTTAGCCAATCAGGACGCTCATTCCCTCCAAGTCTCTGTGAGGAAAACGCAGTGGCGAGACTTCTCGGTTAACAAAACACTATGTCCATGGACGATCATATAAATGGCATGGTTAGGCCTCAATGTAGTCTAAAAGACGGATAGAGAAATGTATATAAATGTATCTATACCTCACGGCGTGAGACCTTGACGTTAAGTCACCGGATCCCCCAAAAACGGTTAATTTCTAACGTGGGAGTAACCTTGAATTACAGCCTCAACAGCTCGTAAAACCGTATTGGATCTAGCTTCATTTATTCCTGATCTAGGTTCGAACCCCGGGGTTGGCATCCCATTTGCGTTTGACTACGATAAACATAGGTCGAGGCTCAGTTAAGAGAGTGCACCCCTCGGCGCATCCACGCTCCTATCATTGGGAGCCTTGGACTAGGCATCATAGCACGGCCTCGAGGAAGGGAAAGTGGGTTCTCGTCGGTCTAAGGTGTGTCCACCTGGCCTTTGGGCTATCTCAAGAGGCGCCAATCTGCCAGATCGTTGGTCCTCGACATGCCACATGTCGGCGCTTGGATGTTCCCGACGGTGATTCAAGGTGATAATAAGGATGACCGTCTGAGCGAGTCAGTTGGGTAGTTCTCGGACGCTGTGGAGGATTCAATGTGGGTATTGGGCTGGAGGACGACGTCACACAGGAGCTTGCTTTCGAGGCTGGTTTCTGTTTTGCCTGCTATTCTCAACGCTGCCCCTGAATCTATCGATGCGATCCACCCGGTCTAGTCAATTACGTAGCCATCATATACCCCAAGCTTACCTTGGGCTTTCAACTATCCGTAGCCCTCTGACTGACTACCTTAGGAGATTTCACTCCTACAAGTCGCTACATATAGTTCATGTTTAGGGGAACAATGCTGGACTGCCCAGAGCAGGAACTCTGTTCCGAGCAACGCATCATGTCTTCATGATGAATTGAACCGCAGACCGCTTCTCAATCGATGCCTATGGAAATCACTCGAGAGAATCCTTCTGACTGTAGTACTTCACTAGAGGTGGCCCCGAGAGACGGCCACGACGAACAGAGGGACTACAGCTGCGTCAGTAAAGCAGGGCAGTTCTCAATTCATGGCCGTGGACGCCGATAACGGAGTGTTTCGTTCAGAGGCAGGGGTGATTACTGCGCATGTCGATATTGCGATCACGTTAGGATTGAGTGTTTCCCTCACGCGTGCAAAGTTGTTCAATCGGCAACTTGTGATCAGTCACGTAGGTAATTCTCCGGACGAAACCACTGAGGCTCGGAGGTGCGGAACTTGCCGTATGAGTCGGGGACGATCCCTGGGCCTGGATTGAACGTTGACTATTTCATTCGGAGGCTCTTGATCGTCTATTTCGGTGGCCTTGTCCCGACCTGGCTAGAACGTCGAGGCTGGGCCTTACTTTTGCGTCAGGAATGAACAGTGATTGGGGTCTCCCTAGACTGATCTCCGCATGCTTATGGAGCAAAAGGATTTGACAGACAAGCGGTGTTGAATTGATGGTCCTGACCGCTGGCCACGGTGAAGAGGCGGAATAAGGTCGACAGTCATTGACGGGACCGGACATGAAGTTGTGACGAAGGTCAATTGCGGCAGATAATAGCCAATTGAATCAATGCTTGGGGCAGTCGGGCTTCAATTCAGACATCTCATACGGTTGGAAGAAAGTTGGGGTGGAATATAAATGCATTGGTGGCGCCCCCTAAGCAGCTTTCTCGTTCCACCAACCTCTTCCCCCCATTGTTAGGCAGAATTGCGTCTTGATCTATCCTAAAGAGTACCTCGCTGCGACTCCTTGGCACGGAATCGCTCAAAACATCCAGCTAAACTACCACCTGGTACGTTGTCGACATATTGAGCCTGTTGTGCTAGCTAAATTGGGTACCACCTGCTTACATGCATCGCATAGATAAGGTACCTTGGGTCACTGCCTACCTGAAGGTACAAGGTAATAAGACCCTACGCGCTCACGTACTTAGCTTGATTTAGGCTGATGTCCCGGATCATTTGATCAGCTTTGAGGTCAGACTTGGGTTTCCTATCGAATCAGGCTTTGCTCGCCGATCCCGTCCCCTTCGCAGACTCTCAAGCTGCATGAGGCACACCGGCCTTTAGTTGAATGTAAGCGAATTGTGAGTCGTCACCTGTGACCTTTTTCATTTTCCTTGCGTTCCAGTTCCTGAGCCGCGACTCTCTGTCCCCGATCTGCTCTCAGTCTTTCACCTCACCTCAGGAGCTGGTGCATGCCCCCGCCACCTTACCAGCCTAAGATTACAGGGTGTGCCCCTGCGCTACCGAACAGAGGCCCCTGCCGCAAACAGCGCGGCCACGATGGGTCTGGCCCTCAAGGCCCTCAGAAGTCCAATGAGACCTGTTGACTCGCCTCCCGTCTCCCATACCTCTGGCATGAACAAAGGCCAGGCGCCTCAAGCATTGAAATCTTGAGCCTCTTAGTAATGGAAGACATGGAATGGCACCGCCACTCTGACGGTGAGAGCAGCAGTCAACTGCCCATGACCGTTGCTGCGCGTCCGGCTCAAGCTACTTGAGAATAAGCAACGAAGCCTTTGACCATGTTTTGCGCCCTGCTTATAACATTGCGAGCTATTACGAATTTACTTCGATTCTTTACCTGGCATTCACGATTGCTGACGATGAAATTCAACAGTGGCTCATTTACCGTCAACAGACGTTGAGTGAGTACCCTTGGTCCGAGGCTCAGCTGACCGCGGCTACGAAGCAATCTCGAAGTGTTAGTGGCCTAGGAGCAACCAAGGTATTATTGTCATCACCATCGTCATCATTATCGAGATTATGCTAACCGTCTCTTAGGTGCTTATAAATTATCAGTGCCCACTCCTCGCTCTTTCTCTGGGATCCAACGCCGAATCCGACCCCAAAAAGCCCCTACCCTTAAGTCTAGACGCTGTACGCTGTGCGCTACACGCTGTACGACCACGTCGCGTCGATTGCTGGGTGGGGGAAGAAAAAAGATCCTTGTGTCCTGGCTCCCTGGATAATCCAAATCAACCCACTCAGACCGTTTTCACAAGCTACCTGTAACCGTAATTCAGGCCGTCGGGGAGACCAACGTTGCCCAACAAGGTGTCTCCAGCCTTCGTCTTCCATTCCACATCGCCGGTGCATTGGATACTCCCTGCAGCGGCCCCACACCCTCAGGATCTCTCGCACAGACCCAATCGTCATTCTTAAGTGGCGCACACCCACTGTTCTGACTGCGTCCCGACTCCCTGTTTCACTGTTCGGGTTTCGGATCAGTATATTTGCGCCCACCCACGAAAATCATATCTGTGAGGTGGTCATTGATTCTGTAGGAGTCAATATTAGCACCGCGGCTTGGCAATTGACCTTGCTGCACAATGCCTCGCTCGCAGATTGTAGACGAGGCAGCGGCCGCCGCCGCTGCTCCGGTGATGGTGGTTACAGAATCTCTAGAGAAGCCTTCTCTGGATGACCGTGACTATCGAGTTATTTGTCTCTCGAACGAGCTCGAAGCTCTCCTGGTTCACGATCCCGACACTGATAAGGCCAGCGCCGCCCTGGATGTCAACGTCGGAAACTTCAGCGACGAGACAGACATACCTGGCATGGCTCACGCCGTTGAACATGTAAGCCCGCGAAAGGGAACTGGTTGAGTTTGTGCGCTGTGGCTAATGTGGAATGTTGTAGCTCCTTTTCATGGGAACCAAAAAGTTCCCAATTGAGAACGAGTACGGCCAGTACCTGGCGGCCAACTCAGGGAGTTCCAACGCCTACACTGCTCCTACCTCTACCAACTACTTCTTCGACATTGCGGCCAAGCCCGCCAATGACCAAGACCCGTCAGAAACCAACCCCTCGCCTCTGCGGGAAGCCTTGGACCGATTTGCGCAGTTCTTTATCGAGCCTCTTTTCCTCTCCAACACACTGGACCGAGAGCTCAAGGCTGTCGACTCGGAAAACAAAAAGAATCTGCAGAATGACACTTGGAGACTTCATCAACTAGACAAGTCACTTTCTAATCCTGACCACCCGTTCTGTCACTTTTCGACCGGAAATTTTGAGGTCCTCAAGACTCTGCCTGAAGCTAGGGGGATTAACGTGCGGGACAAATTCATTGAGTTTCACGCGAAGCACTACTCTGCCAACCGTATGAAGCTCGTCGTTCTGGGTCGAGAGCCACTGGGTGTTCTTCAAAAATGGGTTGTCGAGCTCTTTTCTCCCGTTGTGAACAAGAAGCTCCCGCAGAACCGCTGGTCCGAGGAGGTTCCGCTCCGACGGTCTGATCTTGGTGTACAGATTTTTGCAAAGCCGGTCATGGACTCTCGGGAACTTAACTTGTATTTTCCCTTCATCGATGAGGAGTTCTTGTATTCATCCCAGCCCGGCCGATACATCAGTCACCTTATCGGCCATGAGGGTCCTGGGAGTATCATGTCGTACATCAAAGCGAAGGGTTGGGCCAACGGTCTTAGTGCCGGTGCCTATCCCATTTGTCCCGGTACGCCAGCTATCTTTGAGGTTCAAGTCCGTCTAACGGAGGAGGTAAGTGCGCGCTCTGAAGGCTTCGAGGGTACCTGCTGATATGACTATCAGGGTCTTGCGAACTACTCAGAAATTGTCAAGATATTCTTCCAATATATCGCCCTTCTGCGTGAGTCCCCGCCTCAGGAATGGATTTTTCAGGAGCAAAAGGGAATGGCAGATGTCGACTTCAAGTTCAAGCAGAAGACACCGGCCAGTCGCTTCACTAGCAGGATCAGTTCTGTGATGCAAAAGCCCCTTCCGAGAGAATGGCTCTTGAGCGGTCATAGCCGCCTGCGAGATTTCGAACCCCGACAGATCGAGAAGGCGTTGGCTACAATCCGCCCAGACAACTTTCGGATGGTCATCGTATCACGCTCATTTCCGGGAACTTGGGATCAGAAGGAAAAATGGTATGGAACCGAGTACACCTCCCAGGAAATCCCTAGCGCTTTGATGGCAGAGTTTAAGGAAGCCGCCGCTGTCTCCCCTGAACAGCGATTGTCCAGCCTTCACCTGCCACATAAGAATAACTTCATCCCTAATCAGCTTGAGGTGGAGAAGAAGGAGGTATCGGAACCAGCTGTTGCGCCCCGACTACTACGCAACGATGCACGAGCAAGGACCTGGTGGAAGAAAGATGATATCTTCTGGGTCCCCAAGGCCATCGTCGTGGTTAGCTTGAAAACGGCGCTTATCTCTGCTTCTGCTGAGAACAACGTCAAGGCTCGCTTGTTTACGGATTTGGTACGCGACGCTCTTGAAGAATATTCATACGACGCAGAACTCGCAGGCTTGCAGTATAACGTGACGCTTGACACTCGAGGCCTCCTGATTGATATGAGTGGATACAACGACAAGCTTCCGGTGCTTTTAGAACAAGTCGTTACTACGATACGAGACATCGAACTGAAACAGGACCGATTCGAGATTATGAAGGAGCGCCTTACTCGAGGCTATAACAACTGGCAACTTCAATCTTCCTACCACCAAGTTTGTGACTACACCAACTGGCTCAACACGGATGCGCGGGACTATATCGTGGAGCAATTGGCACTGGAGTTGCCAACCATCACTGTCGACGGGGTTCGGCAGTTTCAGAAGCAGATATTGTCTCAGATGTATATCGAAACATATGTGCATGGCAATATGTACAAAGAAGACGCGCTCAAGATTACGGACATGGTGGTATCTACTTTGAACCCTCGTATTCTGCTCCAATCACAGTGGCCGATTCGTCGATCTCTCGTCTTGCCTCCAGGCTCTAACTATGTCTTCAAGAAGACACTGAAAGACCCGCAAAACGTGAACCATTGTATCGAGACTTGGTTTTACATTGGAGATAAAGGCGATCGCAGCATTCGCGCCAAGACACAATTAATCGAGCAAATGATCCACGAACCGGCCTTTGACCAGCTCAGAACCAAAGAACAACTCGGATATATCGTATTCAGTGGTGTTCGGAGCTTTACGACGACTTATGGCCTGCGGTTCCTCGTCCAGAGTGAGAAACCACCCGAGTATCTGGACGCTCGTGTCGAGGCTTTTATCATCAAGTTTGGAGAGATACTGGAGAAAATGAGTGAACCCGATTTTGAGGGGCATAAACGAAGCCTAGTGATAAGAAGGTTGGAAAAATCCCGAAACCTGGACCAGGAAACCTCACGACACTTGAGTCAAATTGCGAGCCAGTATTACGACTTTGAAATGGGTATGTGACGTGGTCTCGTTCTTGGTTTGATAGATTCTAACAAGCAGCAGCTCAACTCGACGCGGCACGGGTGAAACTTGTCACGAAGGAAGATATCTTGGAATGTTTCAAGAAATACCTTAGTCCAACTTCTTCTGAACGGGCAAGGCTATCAGTTCATCTCTATGCTCAAGGTCGTGGTCAAGACACGGAAGGTAAGGAAGCTCAGGCGTTGGCAGATATAACGATCGAGAAGGAATCGACTCAACCCAACGCCGACGGCAAGATGGCGATTCAGAGTGCTGTGGAAATTCGCGACGTACATGGTTACAAGGCTGGCCTCGCCGCGACCCCTGGGGCGCGTCCTGCCAAGCACTTGAGCGAGTATGAGGATACGGACGCGAAACTATGATGGTGGCCAGGCCTAACTTGAAAATGGGTGTTGAGGAGTTTAGGTCAGGAACTCGGGTTGCTTGGCGACGTTGGCATCTCGAGGGAGTAAGGTTAGAGGTCTACTTGCATCGAAACATGAAGGGGTTGGTCTAGATTTCATGGTAGAAAAGGCCGCTGTTATGGAATTGATATCACTAAGGTAGAAATTGGGTAGCCGGACGACATACCTCGATGGTCCGCGGAGCCATTTTGCTTGGGTATCTCTTTACAAGATTGCCACTACAAAAGCGGGAACCTTACTTGTCGTCTCTCTTACTCTTGAAATCTTGTGGCGACGGTACTGACACGAGGTACAAGCATGCTGAGCCGCGCGGAAGAAAAGAGACTGCTTCAATGTTAATTCTCCAATCAGCAGTATTCACACTAGGGCTCGATTCGCGAAGTGGAACATAGATACGTCATCGGTAAAATAGATGAGATGTCAATAAATATCCGACCTCACGGTTGATCGTGTAAGGTGGGTACCGAAGACTTTATTACCTTGAGGTACACTGCCTTGGGTATGATACGGCGTCGCCCTGCATAATTAAAGGATGGGAGGTACCGGCGATCGATATCGTTCACCCGGTTCCGACATAACGGTGCGGCACCGCTTGGTTGGGGAACGAGAGATAGCACAGTACAAATCGTGGAGTGCATTTGGAAACATCACGAAGCAGCCATCCACTACACGCAGCCCTAGCATGCAGATGGTCCGTAGGGCTTACAGGGCTTAAGGACATGGCTACAGGCGCTGGCCACTGTGGAGAGAGGTCCGACTCCAGGCGCACAGTGGACCGGCTGGGGCACGTCAAGCCTTCCGTTTAGGTTCCAGGCCAACTAAAAATCACCGCCTTCGATGTCAGCTGGTCCGGGCAACTGGCAACTGGAATTCTAGTTGCCATTTTGTACGTTGTCCTCGACGTGGATTGACCGCCGCATCAACACACAAAAGCACCAACATCCTTCTCAAATAAAGGATCACGAAAGCTTCAAAGTCGAAGTTCGATCTCCCTTGCGTCTGAGTCGCCCCGGACCAGTCGCTAGTCCATTTCATATCAAACGTTCGGACAACGCCTCCCGCCCAAGCCCCACAGTGTCGCCGCCAGCCTCCACAGCCCCCGATGCGCTGTGCCCTCTCTCTTTGACGGGTTAACCACAACTGCTGGATCTGGCTGATCCATCACTAGAAAAAGGTCTCGGTCTAAATGCAAGACTCTTCTCATCACCCTAGTCCTCGCCATCGTTTCTTCTCTCTCGTTCGCCTTCACTTAGTCATCGATCACGACAGCACCAAACTCTCCTCCCGTCGACTTCGAGCTGCCTGGGCAGCTCGCTTTCAAGACGTCTTCCTCAAAGAAGAGAAAGCTTTCCCGTCCCCTGCCCCGCGACCAAGACCCGCTTGACTCACCCTCCCCCGAATCCGTACTGCCCTCCTGCGAAGTCGACGACGATCCCACCCTCTCCTTCTCCGCCGTCTCCGTGGCCTCCGGGCTCGATACGCCTTCTTTCCCTCGAAGCGGTTCCTTTCCTGCCTCGAGCCTCCCTCCGCGTCTCCAGAACCAGGGCGGCTCCCTCGTTTCCGCTGACTACGCCTCGTCCGCTGCCTCTTCACCGTGTGCGTCCGCATACGCTGAATTATCTCTGGATAGCGACAAGGGAGGTGACGACACTGGCACTGCGCTGTCCTCAGCTCGAAGCTTGTCTCCATTCCGCGTCTCCAAGAGGGTCATTATGAATGGAGACGAAAACTTGCCCCACCGTTCTTCATCACCATTGAAAAGACGAGCTTCAAGCATGGATCCGGGACACGATGCCGACAAGAACCACGACATCGAAATAGGCATGTCGCAAGTCACGGATAGCGAACAGGCCACCGAGCCAGCTGCTGCTGCGTTCCCCCGGGCAATGAGCCTTGATGCTCCCGAATCAAACCCTGGGTCCGCTCAGCGTAAGAATAGCTTCCGACTTAAGAGATACATACAATTGACTAATGCCACACGATAGAGCCTCCTCCTCTCTTGGAACAGGTGAAGATTATAGAAACCTTGCTCAAGGCCTTCGCGGATGAACCGTTGAGAGAGGGGACCCAAGCGTATCTGGTTTCGCGATCGTGGGTTGACAAGGCGCTCGCCTTACGTGGAGATGCCAAGTCTACGAAGAAGGACGCTTCATCTGAGCCACTTGGCCCCATTGACAATTCCGACATTATTGAAGAGACGATCCAGGATCCCAATGGTGAAGAATTCATCCGTCTGAAGCCGGGATCTGGCCTCGAAGAGTTTGAATTGTTTCCCGCGGATGCTTGGAATTTGGTCACGGAGTGGTATGGTATCAAGGAAGGACAGAAAGCCATCGTCCGCCACGCTATCAACTCGGCTCCAGATGCTCAATCCGAGCCCAACATCATGTATGAGTTTCATCCTCCTATTTTCCGGATTCATCGTCTCTGGTCCGAACTCAGCCCTGTGCCGATCGAGCAATCACTCAAGGCTAGAAACCCGCCCGTCCTAGTCATCGTGAGAAGCCGGAAGCACCGCGCTCAAGCCTTTATCAAGGAGCTGAAGTCGTTCACTGGAGTTCCACTGGACCGAAAGATTCGCTTGTGGACAATCACACAAATCTTGCCTGCAGGTGGAGCCCCTGCAGAGCCACGACCGGCGCTAACCCCTCCGGATTCTCCTGGGCGCAACGAGGAATCAACCAACACCGAGACTTCTTGGACGAAACTTCTTCTCGACCTCCCTACCTTCTCGCAGGTTCAGGATGGGAAGTCCAAGGTCCCAGTTGATGACCAAACGACACATCAAAACTATAATGGAAAAGCTAGCTTGCAGCTCTTTGAACTCGTGACCGACCAGACCCTTGTCGTTGATGAGCAGATTGATCAGTCTCAGTCCTGGGTGAGTACATACTCGGGTCGTCCTCGGGGCAATGAGAGAAGTATTCCCACTAGAGGCAATCCACTGGCACCTTCTTCAGCACCGGCGAGTGGCAGAACAAGCCCTTCTGGCCCCTTCACCCGTGGTCGAGCACAGAAGAAATCGGGCCGTAGTATCGGTGCTGTCGGTCTCCAGAATCTTGGAAATACATGTTATATGAACTCTGCCTTGCAATGTGTTCGAAGCGTTGAGGAGTTGACTAAGTATTTCCTGACCGGTGAATATACCGACGAAATCAACAAGTCCAACCCTCTGGGATATAACGGAAAGATCGCTTTGACATATGGAAACGTCTTGAAGGAAATATACATGGAGGGCAAGGGCTCTGTAAGCCCTCGGGATTTCAAGTCTACGGTCGGGCGTTGTCGAAATACGTTTTCCGGATGGGGCCAGCAAGACTCTCAAGAGTTTCTTGGATTCCTCTTAGACGGGCTACAAGAAGACCTCAGTCGCATCAAGAAGAAGCCGTACATAGAGAAACCGGATTCGACTGATGACATGATCAACAACCCGGAAGCTATCAAGGAAATGGCAGACAAGGTATGGGACATCACACGAAAACGAGATGACTCCGTTATCGCCGATCTCTTTACTGGAATGTACAAATCGACATTGAAGTGTCCGGAGTGCGGCAAGATCAGCATTACTTTCGACCCTTTCAACAACTTGACGTTGCCTCTTCCTGTGGAAGACATGTGGACGCGACCAGTCAAGTTCTTGCCACTCAATGACGTCCCCGTAAAGATCGAGGTCGAGTTGCCAAAGCACAGTGCCATTGAGCAATTAATGCAGTTTATTTCGTCCCGAACGGGCGTTCCTGCGGATCGCTTAATAGGCGGGGAGGAGTTCAAGGATCGCTTCTTCAAGATCTATGACCCCACGCAAGATGTATCAGAGGAAATTTCTCATAGCGATCTTCCTACAATTCATGAGTTGGAAGCTGTACCGACGAACTGGCCTGGTAAAGTACGTCCCAAGAAGTATCGCTCGATGCTGGACATAGATACCCCGCTTGATGCATCAGAATGGGATGACCCTAGGTATGAGAGGATGGCCGTTCCTGTGTTCCACCGACGACCTGATGCCTATGGCCGGCAGGAGGGAACCTCTCCGCCTCATTTCATCCTGTTAACGCGAAAGGAGGCCTCTGACATTGATGTCATCCGTCGAAAGGTCCTGGAGAAAGTGGCCACATTCTCAACGTGGGCCAAGTTGAAAGATGCCAACGACGTCGACAGTCTCGACCCTGAGATGGTCATAACCTCCGTCTCAGATGCAGACTCGTCTGGCGACAGTAAGGTTGTGGCTCAGTCGATAGAGGGGGAGGATGACATGGTCGACGTGACTATGAAGGAGACCTCCAACCGTTCCAACAGTATCACTAGCGCCCAGCCCAAGGTCCTGAAACAGTTCAATAATCGGCGGCCGAAGTTCGCCAATCCACAAGGTTTCCTCGACCCAGAGCTGCAAAATCTGTTCGATTTGAGTTACTTCACGGAACACTCCGACGGCGCTGTCCCTTCGGGATGGCAAACTGTGGATCAGAACAGAACCCTCGCGAAGCTTTCGGACCGGGTTCCTGAGCCATCCGTCGAGGATGAAGATGAACCGAGCCCGGAGAGCTGGAACAGTACCGCATCCGGAAACGATGAGGAGAGCACTAATGATGAGAGCTCAAAGACCGAGCCAATTCAGACCCGAATGGCGGATGAATCTAGCGATGAGGAGCTTCCCCATCTCTCTCGGGTACGGCTCCCTCCAAGTATCTCTATCGTGATATCTTGCTAACAAACGAAACAGTTGGGCGCACGACCCGCGAAAGTAGGTCCAGCCGGAAGAAAGAAGTTCAAGAACCACAAGACTTACACCAAGAAGGGGAACAAGCGCCGAGAGAAGCAGATGCGAGGCAACAAGCAGTCTCAGCGGGCGTCCGCTGTCAAGTCGCAGCCAATGCCCCCTGGTGTTGCTGACGGCGGACCATTAATCCGACTCGGGGAGGGCTTGGTTGTAGACTGGAACGAGGATGCTTGGGAAATGGTCTTTGGCGGCTCGGCTAAAGATCCCGACGAAAATCAAGGAACGCGGACCTTTATCGAATTGGAGACTCTTCATGATCCTGCTCTCAAGATTACACAGAGAAGGCGAATCCATCGCAAAACACGCGGGATCACCCTCGATGAATGCCTTGACGAATTTGAAAGCGCCGAAATTCTCTCTGAGCAGGACATGTGGTACTGCCCTCGCTGCAAGGAGCATCGACGAGCGAGCAAGAAGTTTGATCTTTGGAAGACGCCTGACATCTTAGTGGCCCACCTCAAGCGTTTTAGCAGTTCTGGATGGCGGCGTGATAAGTTGGACGTGTTGGTCGATTTCCCAATTGAAGGCCTGGATCTCACCAGTAGAGTGATACAAAAGGAGGACGGAAAGGACGAGATCTACGATTTGATTGCCGTCGATGACCATTACGGAGGTCTGGGTGGTGGCCATTACACTGCCTACGCAAAGAATTTCGTTGATGGGCGATGGTATAACTACAACGGTAGGGAGCGCCCCCTTATAATCCATGTTCGTCCTCTGTTGCTGACCACAAGTAGACTCTTCTGTCAGTCTCGTCTCAGACCCTTCTGCGTGCGTCACGAATGCTGCATACTTGCTCTTTTACCGCCGACGATCCAGCTGCCCTTTAGGCGGATCCCGGTTCGGACAAATCTTTGACAGATACAATGACTCCGATGCTGACGAGGAGACTGAGTCGGGGGAAGAGCAGCGTCTCGGCGAGGGTTCCTCCCTGAATGGGTCGTCGAGCGCTGGGATAGGAGCCGTAGCAACTCGCCGTCAAGCAGATCGTGGTTTGGGTAGAACCACTGTAACCGAGATTGCCGGGCCAGATGATGACAACGATGACATTACTCACGAGGCCCCCGGCCAAGGAGACACGGTCTGTTATAGCATCGAAGAAGAGGGCATCGGAATGACCGGTGGCTACCAGCAACTAGAAACGACGAAATCCTTGAACATGATCCAAGGTTGGGACTTTAAGGGGCTAGGCGGCAGCGAAGACTGTGGTTCCACAGCTGCCAACTGCGCAAGCGATGATGCTCGAGCAGACTCATCAGCAGATGGGCGGGGTCTGAGCCAGCAAGGTTCCGATTCCGATATCGAAATGGTTGGGACAGAGAATCGGGATGAACAGGACGATCTACCAGCTACCGATGAAGCCGCGCAAATTACCATTTCGGATCTTGAGCAGGGTTCTTGGAAACCAAAGGGAGTCATTTCAGTGCCTGCAGCGGCCGATAGTGACAACGATTCGAATGATGTAGCTGAGATTCATCTTGAGGGCGATAGAAGCACCCGGGCCGAGTCAAGGGGTTAGTCGGGGTCTGGGAGTCAACTCAGCGGGTGCATTGGACGAACTAGCACGAGCGAGTGGAACAAGAAGTATGAGCCCGGTGTATGGAAGGGACTGCACAAAGTACAGAGAGAGGAAATAGAAAGAGATAGACACACACACACACATACCCTCGGATCCGGTTGAGAGGAGGACGGCGTTTGACTGCGTGAATTCTGTCAACGGATGGACATATTGGCAATGGTATGTATTCAAGGCATTGGGGATGGCTGTCAATTACCTGTGGTGTTCAAGGGGTATAAGTGGCTCCCGGAAATGATTATCCTGTGATACGGAAAGAGATACTTTAGTGTCTGAGATAATCCAACCCTAGGTATCACGAAATTGGCAAAACCAGTATCTACTACGAAGCTACGTATCTTAAAAATGGGAGCCCCGAGACGAGAAGGCGAAGCCGGCGCTTCGCGTGCCATATCTTTGAAATGCCGCCGTTACGAAGTAAGCGGAGGCTGATCACAGCCCAAGCGCGAGCACGCGGTAGCAGCCCATCCTCTTTCTGGAGGATCGAGGTGCGCAGTGCCCAGACTACCTAGCGTCGCATCACGGATCGTGGTCCGCCAGTGCGTGTGCCAGATGATGGAGCGAAAATACAATTACTGATGCTCGGAAGATCTGGGCAACTGGAGAGTCTGAACACACTAGGACAAGGGTCGTAGTAGGGCGGACAGCCCAGGCCAGCGTTCCGGGACGTCTCCCACCTACCGGTTTCTGGTACAACTGCGTTATCGCTCATCCTGGGGGGGGGGG